>VWZW01005955.1:287449-403495 GCA_013397115.1 Edolisoma coerulescens
TCATAATTAATAGTAGTAATTGCTCCTTGACCACTGAATGACAGTGCATCTAAGTTGTCATATTTAACCTCTGAAGGGAAGAGAAAAGGGTCTTTCACTTGGAGCATCTTCATGGGGACACTTCATAAAGTCCTGCTGCTTTGGAGAGAAATATTCATGTTACACCATCTGTTTATCTGTCTCTTTTAAAACTCGGGTATACTTACATGGGCAACATTCAGAATTTGTGTCAGGTACTGTTCTGTCAAGAAGGTAATTCATTGTTTTGTGTAGTGGTTGAATTAGAGGTGTTCTAGTGATAACTAACAAGAATCCACTTAGAAACCATGCATGTTGGGTAATGTCAGTAATTATAGGAACATGTTTGAGCAAGACAGTTTCCTGTTTTTCTAGGTGCCTTTTCCCAAGATTATATTTTTACATTTTAAGCCAGAATTTTAAGAAATAGTTTGGAGTTGTTTATTAATGAGAAAGGTTATTCAGTACTGGCTATGTTTTATTTCATTTGGATTTTTTTCAAATATGCTTTTGTAGCAGCAAACAGTACATTTTAAGAGAAAAGAAGTGAGACTTTTTTAGGAATCATTGAACTCAATTATGCTTGTAGATCAAAATAGTTTCTGCCTGAAATATTTTCAAACACAAAATTAGCTGCTGTGAAAATAACATAGAATTTGTTGCATATCACTTTTAAAAGAGTAAAATCTCTTTTTAAGAGAATTTCAAGCTAGAAATGGCCCAGGAGTAAACTATATTTAATTCTTGGAATATGAGATGGCGGGGGAGAGAGAGAAAGACTGTTCCAAGTATATTGAAATTGAAGCAGCTAATGGGGTATTATTAGAAGTAAAAATGCTTTGTGGATGTCTAGAATTTATGTTCATATCTGTATCTACAAAGCACTCCTATAACCTTTGGAATCATTGAGTAACCTCTTAGTTTCTTACTGCTATCTTCTTACTTGCTGGCATTTACAGGCTATTGAAAAGAAACCACAGAGTTACAAGAAAATGAGCACTGTATGTTCAGGGAAAACGCTTGAGCTTTACCACTTGGGAAGGAAATTAAGTGGTTAGTGATTTGCATAATGTGGGCAGCACCTTCTACAACATCCTTTATCAGAACCGAAATGACTAATGTCAGACCACAGAGTCCTTTTGAAACCGTGGGGCTGTTTCATGTTCTCTCTGAACCTCTACGTGCTGCACGGTACCACTTTGTCCTGTTATAAGTTTTCATTTTGCACAATGTAGACCTTTTTAATATTTATCAGCATGCTGCCTCTAACTTGATACATTTGTACTGCACAGAAATTGATTTTCAAGAAATGTGTTTTGGATTTTTTGCACGCTTGTGGGGTTTGAGAAATGCATATTTGCATAGAAATAATCTTTAGTGAGCTAAATTTTAGAGTACGTCAAATTTATAAATATCACTACTGTAAAGACATATTTTTAGAAATAGATTTCTGGCACAGTTTATTTCAATTCCATTTTTCACATTTGTGTCACCAGTGTAGCTTTGGCTTGGTATTTTCTAACGCATTTGTTTTCGGCATTCATGTTTTAGAGATTAAACTTTTCCATTGTCTTGCTCAGGCAGCACAGCCTGAAAATGAAACGAAGCCAGTGAGGTGCTTTGTTTAAAAAACATCTATTTGGTTTGAGACATGTGGCCAGTAAAACTTACCTCCCTCCTTTTTCTTTCAATTCCAAGCAGAACCACATTACTCGATTTTTCTGTTACTTTGTCCCTTTACTGAAAAAGGAAGTTCTCTATTTTTGAACCTCCCATGCATCTCTAAGGCACATTAAGTTTCCTGTGGCTGTTCCATTTCAGAGTAACTGCTGTGGCTCTGCTGTTACCTTATGCCATTGAAAAAATACAGATGCCTCATGCACAATCATAGACAAGTGATAAATTGAATTTGTTTGTTGGTAGAGAGTCCAGAGTTCTATCTAAACAAGAACAATATATGCTTTAAACACATGTGGGTATGGAGCAGCAGTGTATGCTCTAAACTCTTCAGGTTTGGGATCGCATTGCCACAGCACTGAAAGGATGTTGCAAATTTATTCTCCAGCTCCAGATTTCTACCCTAGAAATGGGCTCTGTGTTCACAAAGGAAACCATCGAGGATGGAAACTGCCTTGCATCCCCCCTGTTTTTGAGGGTCCTCTGCAGTAAGGCAACACTATTGTGCTTATCTGTTTGGTGTCAGGGGACACGTAACTCATTTTTCCTACTGCCTGGAGTAAGGAATTAGGCTCAAGAAATAATAAACAAGCCTGGTTTCTGTGGAGTTGAATGGAAAGATACACTTATCCCAGAAATAAATTTCAGCTAAGGCCTCAAAGCAGTCTGTAGGCTTGTTGATGTAACAGCTTGACTTGGTTTTGAGTAGATGTGTTCCAGGGAAAAGCCCAGCTCCAAGATCTGGTGACAAGTTATTGCAGTGTTCTTAAATTTTGCTGTAAGTATCATTATATACCACCTGCAGTTTTTAGTCTCTGCAGTGTAAACACATTTAATTGTGGTACCTTGACAGAATTTCTGCAGCTGCTTCCTCTTCTAAATACCGTGCCTAATCTTTGTGTATACATAACATGGGCAGAATGACTTGAGGCCAGTTTTCCACTCCCTCTGGAAACGAGCCACTGGTGTAGAATTCATGAGGCTCCTGCTAATCAAATCTCTCTGTGTACTGGCAAAAGTTTTGCTGCATTCACTGGAGTAAGTTTCCATGTGCATTTTCAGGTGCTGCTCTTCTTCTCATGTCCTAAAAAGTGACCTAACATCAGGGAAGGTGCTTGGCTTGGCCCAGGGCACTCTCACCATAAAAAACCAAGGTACCACAGAGGGGCATTTCTCAGTGGGAGAGTCATTTAGCTTTGGACTTCTTCTTCTTCACTGGTCAAATATGTTGGCCCTTAAGGAATGGTATGTGTGGTCTTCGGGTTTGTAGAAGCGTGTTACTTGAGGAAAAAATATATACATCTTCTATTTGCACATATAAATATTATAAATACAATATAATAGCCTGTTCCCTTGTTTATGTACGTTAGAAGATTTAAGGCATTGCAGTACTTAAAGAATTAGGTTTTTTGATATGTGGAAAAAGGAGGGAGGAGGTCAGGGCATCAGGGTTCAGTGTGGCTGTGTTTAGGAATGAATGCTCAGTGTCACACATGGGAGGAATTTCTCTGTGCTGGCTTGATCTTTAAAAAGCTGGTAACATCCACTATGAAATGCTGCTGCTGACCTGATTAAAAATAAACCAAAACAAAATACAGTACTGTACTCAAGGCATTTTTATTTTTCATCAGACTATATCAAAAGTGAGAAGAACTTAAGAAATCCATTGTAAAATGGTCAAAGGGAAGAAATTTTTCTATGAAATTCTCTTTGACCGGTTGAAATAGCTTAAACACTATTGACCATTCTCCCACCAGCTCAGTGATGTGTGGCATTTTGAATCATCCATTTTCTATGAAGACTACCTGGGGTTAGCATATCATTACTTGATAACAGAGTTTCAATTCTAACCCACTGGCAGCGTTGAGCTTTAAGCTGGATACACTTACTTGCAGGCTCATCCAACCCTACATAATTGTCTGTACATTTATTTTATTGTCAACTCAGAAACAAGCCGAAGAAACTAACTGTTTGCTTTAGAACACATTAACTTCTTTATCACATTAATACTGACTCATATCTTATTTCCCAGTTGCAGTAACAAAACCATTCAAATATTTCCCTCACAGGACAATATCTTTAATAGCTTCTGTGTGTTTCCTATTTTTGGCTGTTTCTGTATAAACAGACTAATCTAATAGCATGCTGAACCATCTATACTTGGCAGAAATTCAGCAACTCACTCATTTCTATGGCAAGCTGGGATGCCAAGGGAAAAAAAATCCTCACTTTTATTGCACAAAGATCTTTCTTAAAGTTGTCTTTTATAAGTGTAATATGGCTATCACTTAGGTTACTGCAGCACCTTGACTGAAGAAACCCCCACTTTTATTGCAGTGCAGGATAACCCAAATAGGAGGGCATTATTCCCTTCACAATGTCCACAGGAATTCATTTACCTAATGTATTCAGTCTCTCTCATGTGCACCGCTTTAAATGGTGGTAAAGCACACACTTTAAAATATTGTTGAGAGCCAACTGGGAAGGCTGGAGAGACAATCTGGAAGTCCCTGGAAAATGCTTTTATGTAGTTGTCTTGCTTGGGGTATTCAGCCATCCTTGGCAAATTAAATTTTGTTGTCCCTCCATGGTGATCAGAAGCTGTGCTCTGAAGCCACTCAAGACATGTCCCCCATCCATTTTGTGGCTCTGATCCCAGTGTATCCCCATGGCTTCCATGGATAAATTGGTGAAATCCATGGTTCTGTTTCTGGCTGCTGCTCTGTGCCTCAGGATATGCACTTCGATGTACATTTATTTTGGGGCAGCGCTATCTTAAGCGGTCTCAGGCTCCTGCTTCCCTGAGCGTCCCTCCTCATTAAAGTCAGCACTTTTCCATGGTTTATATTTCAGTCAGATTAGTTTCCTGATCCAGTTCATTGCGTGCTCAGATGAATTCTTGCACCAGCAAAAACAAGGCAGAAAGAAGTACGCAAAGACTGACTATTTAAGCCAGTTTAAAAAGCTTTGGTTACAGACAAATGTCCAGCCATGGTTTGGTGTCTCTGCAGTCAAAGCAGGAAAACAACATCCTACAGTTCCTACCTATGGTGGGTTGGAATTTGTGATAAATATTTGAGCTATTGATGAATGTAGCTATAAAAATGCAAATTGTGATGGTTTTCTTATTGTTTTACAGTGTATCAGCTGCAAAGCCTCTTAGAGTGAGGGGGTTTATTTAATTTTGGGCATTTATCAATACTTACAGATTTATTTATGTAATTGACATTTTAATGTCCCTGTCCTTGTAACATTTGGGTGTAAGGAGCTTATTGAAACCATCTAGATCTGAAATCAATGCATCTCTAATACAGGGAGGCTTGTTACCTGCACTGGCCTAACTGTACAAAAATAGCTCACTATTGGACTGCACTCAAATGCACAGTGGTAATGCCTTACTTTAAACCAGAGAAATATTGAAGTCTCTTAGGCTTTCCATTTCCTTGCTTGTTTTTTAAACTGTATTTTTAACATTATTTTTGCTATAGTAGGCCAAGTTCATCCCTAATATAACTGTATTGAAATCAGTGGGGAGACTTGTAATTTTAAGAATAAGAGACAGTAAAGTGCTTTGCTGGATCAGGGCCTAAAAGGATTAGTACTGTGGAATGCTTATGCTGGCCATTGAGGTAACTGTATGAATAAAAGTACTTTTAATTGCACTGGAGCAGTTGGGGAATTTTATTCCACCTCTCAATAAAAGAATTAAAAAAAATAGAATAGACTCCCACTGTCAGGCAGAGAATCCTAGAGAACATTTCACGTGGCTTTGCAAATATCAAAACAGTACAAAAAATTCAAAAGTCTGAGATATAAACTCCCTAGCTTTTGTTTTGTGGGTTGTGCACGTTTTAAAGCAGATATTTGGGACACAAATTATAAGACCAATAGGGAGTATTGATTTTTAAGTATAACTACAGTGGCTTTGAGCCCATTCTATGTTTTTCATTAGGGCAACAATCGGAGATTTTTTCCCAGAGAAGTGAAGCTAGCTGATAATTTCTTATTGTATTCTGTGAAAGAAAATGATGAACAGACAAAGATGATTTCTATATTCAACCTGTTCCTGATTCCCCAGGAAAACTTGGCATCAGGTGAAACATCTGGTAGAATACAAGCTCTTCTCTTCCAAAGGTGGATTTGGGACTAGCACTTTTTCTACTGGAATGGATTCGAACGTGGGTCTCCAGAGTAGTGTGTGTAAGGCCTTAATCTCCAGTATTTAGTAAAGATACCTCATGTTTAGAGTGAAGGGAGGGGAAAAACAAAGACACCTAAATTCGTCACGGAGGCTCAGGACATTTTAGAGGGACCCAGGTGCAGGTCTGGTCGGGAAAGGTCTTTCCAGGTCTTGGCCTGGAAAGCAGCAACCTGAAGCAGAATTGCATGTAATGGAACATTCCTCCCATCAGTCTGTGCAACTGTTGAGGTTTCAGAACTCACCACTTGAAATGCAAGAATATTTGGTTGTTATGGGTCTGGTTTTTTTTCCCATCTAATTGCAAAGTATTCCAGTTACGTGCTTGAACTAAATCAGTGACTCTACAGATTTTGCGGTCTATTCCAGGATGTGAACTTGATAGGTCATGTCATAACGACCTCATAATTTTGAGGGTTAGTGAGTACTTGATTGGGGAATATAAGTGACATAATAGCTTACTGATGCAAGAGCGCTTGCTCTGGTTTTGGATCCTGCTAAAACCCAATGTCCTCGGGCGGGTGGCACGGAGAACAGTGCCAAGTGCTGTTCCTGACTCTACAACACATCCTTTGTGTGGCAAGGTTTTAGCTCAGGTGCTTTAGTTAAACTCAAGTAAACTAATTGAGTTTTGCTGCCTAAAATTCCCCCTGTGCTTTAAAGCAGGTAGGCTCAGCTGTAATCAATTACGGTACTGGGTTGTAGTTAATGCTGAGATTCACTGACAGAGGAAAATGGTCTCACTGTCCAAAGTAGAGAGTTATTTGTTAATCCTCTCCTTTTGTAGCTATCCAGTAATTCATTAGTACAAAAGTGTGTCCATGCTCATTTCTAGGAAAAACATTCATGAAAATAGATGTTCGGGGCAGGTGCTAGAAATGAGGATTTCACTGTAGGTGCAGGGCTCTTGCCTGTGGGCGTGCGCTGCAAAGAGCTGGGAACTGACACACGCACCGTGGTTTTCTGATGTGTCAGCAATGCTAAGATGTTGCATTTTGCTTGCAATAACAACTTTGAAGGTGATCATCAAGCATTCAGTTGAATTTGAACTCTTCTTTCTAACATAACTTTGCTTGATGATAAAAACCAGAGTTTATATTCACACAGAGATTTGGGCACTTCTTCACGTTCTTTCTGAGCCTTACACGTGTGGCCCTGAGGTCAGGCAGTACTTCTTTTTTTTTCTTTTCTTCTTTTTTTGCCTGTGAGTTGAAGTCTGAACATTGCTGATTTTTGAGCCTCAGATAAGATCAATTTTCCAATTGTGTAATACAGTACCTGGCTTTTCTGAATGGCACTGTTAATTGTCATTGACTATAATAGAATATGAATAGCACAGCCACTTGACACCAACTTAATGGTTCTGACTTTTCAATGGTGCCAAGAGTGTAAGGCTAGAGGGGAAAAAGGGTCAGAGGAGAGATAAGAGCTTCCGATTCCACTGAAAAAGATTAAAGCTTCTGTATCTTTCAAGTGGTACTTGCGAGGGTCACCATTTCTATGAAGTCACCTTTAAACTGGAAGTGATTGAGAAATTTCTAGTACAAAAGGTCTCTTAGAACAGCTCCACCCCCTTCCTCCACAAGGTTTTTCCAGGTTAATAGGCAAACAGAAAGATGCAGGTCTGGGATGGCTGAAGGAGAAATGTGGGCAGTGATATTGTGGATGACACAACCGGCCCTGAGAGCAGCATTGCTAACCCTGTTAGCCCTAAGGAAGAATCACTCTTGTTTACTGCTGTTTTGTCCAGCTGGGAGCTCTGGGAAATTTTGTGATTCACTTTAGTACCTCTTTTAAGAAAAGCTTACTGTCCTTAAATACACAGCTATCGCTGCCTTCTGGGAATCTGTGTAAGATTACCTGCCTAATCTGATCACAGCAGTTCTCACCGTTCTGGGCTGTGAGAGACAGAGGCCAGGGGCAGAAAGATGTTTTATTTCTCTTCCTTTCTGAAACATCAATCTTTTTTCAATGCATTGAGAACCTGTCATTACTTGTATGGAATGCTAGATTATCGATTTTACATTGTGCTTATTTTTTAATATAATTTCTCAGGGATTTCAGAACATCTGGTAGCTAAATGAGAGGAGTAATTGCTGTGTGGAAATCTGGGAAAGGAACCTGGTGTGCAGATGGAGATGTGCTTTGAATTGTGTGCAGGATGCCTTGAATGTGGGCCAGACAGGGTGCTTCAAACTGACAGAGGGCAGGTTTACATCAGATATCTGGAAGAAATTCTTCCCTGCGAGGGTGGAGGGAGAGGCCCTGGCACAGGTTTCCTAGAGAAGCTGTGGCTGTCCCATCCCTAGAAGTGACCAAGGCCAGGTTGGACCAGGCTTGGAGCAACCTGGGATAGTGGAAGGTGTCCCTGCCCATGGCAGGGGGTTGGAACTGGATGATCTTTAAGGACCCCTTCAATGCAAACCATTCTGTGATTTCGTGATTCTTGTACTGACTGAGTCCTTAGCGCTTATTCCGCGCGTGCTGGGGAGTCAATCCGTGCATGCAAAGTTTGAGTCAGCCAGAACGTGTCAGACTTCTGTTGAATTTGTTTAGATGACACCACAAAACCAAGCTGCTTAGACAGAAACAGGAGTCATTTATTTGTCTATTTGTGTTCTGATGTTGAAAGAATGCCATTAATGTGCAAGGGACTGACTCAGCAGAGTAGTAAAATACTGGCAATGTTATGGTTTCAGGTGTTTCTGAAGGAAGAATTCAAAAAATCAGACTAGGTAAGAAGCATGAAGAACCTCTGTGAGATCATTCATGTAAATACCTGACATGAAAAAAAGTGAATCTAGAATTTAAATAGCAAGCAAAAAGATATTAGAAGGAGGGAACAGTCTCATTATCTTAATATATCCAAAAGGATTGGTATAAAAAACCTTTAGTTTTCTTGAATCTGAGTTGGGCAAACTCTGCCAATTTACACAAGTTAAAAAAATATTAAAGGGTTGCCTTCTGAGTGGTATGTGTCAGTGGGTATTTCACTGTTGTAAGGATTTGGGGGGGAGGTGGAGTTGTTTTTGATGTTTTATCACTAGGACTGTTGTTTGGGAACAAAGCTTCCAGAAATGGTTGTCAGGGAAAGTTTCTTTATTCTGCCTGATCTAAGTTTTCCCAGTAGATTTCTGTTTAAAAAGAATAAACAGGAAAAAAAAAAAGCACAAAACAGTAGAACTGAGAATTAGATATAAATATGACACTAAACTATATCTTTTAATACAAAAGAACTCTTTTTTAATTAGAAGCTTGGAAGGACATATCCTTTAATTGCTGCACTTGTAGTTTCTGGGCCATCAATATCCTTGCTTCTTTCATTAATAAACTGGCAAGTCAAGTAGGAAAGCTGCAGGAGTATAATTTTTTCCCTTAAGCTCTACTTAATCAACAGCAGACTTGATCAAACAGAAAAAAGAAAATGTAAATCAATTGCATTAATTCTGCTGGCAGTAAATAGTAGGAAGAAAGCTAAACATGAAAGAATGCTCATTTTGCAGCTGATATCTGGGGTAGGATTGAATGGGAGAAATAGGTAGTTAAACAGCTCTTTAGGTTGTGAGTGACTGGGGGAATACTGGGGTTTATGTATGGATTAGCACAGTGATAGACCCTGAGTAGCAAAAGACGATGACTAATTACCTGACAGAGCAGCACTCCATTCGCCTTGGTCATTGAAATTAATTTCTGTTTTCAGGACTGGCAGAAAGCAGCTGCAGAATTTCAGTTCAATACTCAAATTAACTAGGAGTCTAAATTATTTCTTTGCACATAACGGTATTAGAGGAGTGGGTTACTAAATTGATCTTGATTTTACAGACTGAGGCAAGAATTATTCCACCTTTTCATCTGAAGTCCATGTCCCCTGAAATCGGGGAATAAAACCTGTGCTGTAATAAACTACTTGTCACTGATGTGAACTCTGTCAGGTAGTTAACATCTTAACATTTCCTGGAATCCCAGATGAAGGAATTATAAAATAAAGTCTTCTGGGTTGATAGAAAATTTAACTACCTACTCTGCTCAGTAAAATACACTGAGTTGAACTTAGATGAATTCATAGTTTGAATAGGATGATGCCCAGGAATTTGTTTGTCTTACAGTGTGTATCTTCTTGACAATCTGGTATGTTTGTAACTTCACTGACTGATAAAAGAGGTGGGAAAGCTGTCAGTAGGTTATTACTGATGAACTTGTAATAGTTTGAGGCATGGCAATAGAAAAAGGAAAGCCAGCGGCATAAAACCTGCAGAATCAACTTTGTAGGAAATACTAAAATGAAGTCATACATCCCATGATTCTAAAATTCAGGAATTCTGCCAGATTTCCACGTTGGCAGTTGACTCATTACATCCATGAGCATTCCTCCTTTTGCCAGTAGCAAAACTCCCAGAGCCTTTTGTCTGTTTTAATGTTCGTCATATTTCAATTTATTTATTCAGCAAAAATAAATCTGAAATGTTTATAAAGTAAATAAATATGAGAGGGAGGAAAAAACAAGAGTATGAAAAATGGAGTAAATATTTGGTATTCAAGAGTAAATTTTTTTTCAATGGAAAATTAGCCAGGAGGAGTGTGTGAAAGCTTTTTTTCAGCACTTGTGCCCTATAGTGTTCTTGCTGAATAAATTATGTTACTTCCTGCTCTTTCCTGCGTGCTGCCTCTCAATAGGCACTTCTAGGCAGAAGGATTACCACATAAAACCGGGAGCTTTTATCTCACTGTATCTTAGTCCTGTGTGGAATCACTGCTGTAACTGGTCACCTTAGTAACTAAAATGCGTTTTATTTCCTTTGGTGATGCTGAGCCAACACGGCTATGGAAGAATGGATCGGATTTTATTCTGGTTCCATAATGAATTTGTAGAGCTAGCAGTTATTTAGAAAAGCAAAAACAAAACCAAAGAACATTCTTTTAGTCAGACACTGAACAAACTTGATCTGGAGGTCAGTGAGACACAACACATTGGGAAATGTGCTCTGGCATTTTAGAGTCACATTTCACAGTGGTAATGATTATGAGGTTCTATACAATAACTTATTTGTATTGTCAAAAATAAGAAATCCACCAAATCAATTTTGTTAAACTGAAAGTTAAATTTTATTTTAGTCTCCAGTGCAGATATTAATAAGATTAGAATATCATAATCATATTAAAAGTTTTATTCCCTCCCTAGTAATTTCTTTCATTGTCCTTTTGCTCTTCAGCTCTATTGTCCAGGTATTATTTTATCACTTTACATACTCTCTGTGTTCTATTTTTGCATTCATTAAAAGACCTAGTATTTTTTTTGCATACCAGAAAGAACCAAAAAGTATCACTATGGAATGACACATGGTCTTAGACATAGTGTTTTCCTGTTCATCTTGTTGATGGAGAGAGTTCTGTCTCTTTGTTGGTATACCAAGAATCTTGAATTAAATTGCATTTGGGCAATTGATTTGACCTGGCTTTGCATGCAGATGTAGGTGTCATTTATGCTTTTATGTTCTGGAAAATTAATATTCCTCATATTAATGCCAAGATTCTACCACGATTACCATTAAGCAACCACTAATATGAATTCCCTTGCACTGCCATTTCTGCAGATGGTACTAATGATGTGGTTTTGTCTTTGATGTGGATAACACATAGTCCTGAGAGTGTGCTAGACTGAGAATGACAATATTTCAGATGTATGTTGGTGATCTAAGTAAGTTTTTTCTTATTTCAGCCTGTAGTAGAAGGCATCATCAATGATAGAGCAGATATGGCTTTGTGACGGTCACATCGACAAGTCTGTTCTCTTCAAATGTGAAAATAGGGTCAGCTCTGAGAATGGCTTTGGGAAAGAAAACACAAGTGCACTGAACATCTCCCAAATGGAACTCATTTTAGTCAGTCTGTTTTCAGAATGATTTCTACCAAAAGCAGGATTTGAAAAGCTCAATTTATCTTTGTCGTTCACCTAAAATTCCATTCTTCAAGTGTATATCACTCTCTATTAAAATACTGATACATCACTTCTTACATAAAACTTCTGTGTTGCAGAGGATAACCTAAGATGTATAGATTCATGATATAAATTTGCTTGCAGGAATTGTGAAAAGAAGTTTATAGAAAATGACAGAATTTGAAGAAACTGTGAGAAAATTTAAAAAAAAGATAAATATTCTTTCATAGACTTTTAAGAAAAAAATTATTAAAGGATGTTCTGTCCTTCTAGACACTTGTCCAGCATTGAGTCTCTTCCTTTTACTCTGTGCTAACTCAGCATCCCAAGAATCCCGTGGAAATTTTTTTTGTTTGTGAAATATTTTCTTCTCAGCGCGAGGCCATTGCAATGGTCAGGAACCTCTGGTGGTCTTGCAGAGGTAGGAAAGTGAAAAAGCTTCTGCTCGTCGTGGCAGCTGACACAAGAAGGAGCACTGGTGAGCAATTACAGTCTCATGACCATATACTGTAAGTTGTTTAATTGTCTTTTGCTTGGAGTTAAACAAACTGGAAACTTCAGATGGCAGGGCACTGCCATTTTTCAAGTGAAATTGCAGAAACAGGAAATCTATAAAGAGGGCACATATTTCACACGTTTTCTCCACTTGCTGCTGAGACCATTATTAATGCTGCAATTTAAAAATAAAAGATACAGAACATTAGAGTTCTGAAGGAAGTCTCGTTTTTTGTGAGTTAGATTAATTCTTCTCATGGGTAAAGTCTTGAATACCATAGAAAATTACAGAGAAATTTTCAGTCTCAAAAGCCAAACCTGCTTTGCTCTTTGCCACAGCAGTTGTAGTTTTTTGGGGGAGAGAAACTGGGATGGCTGGCGTGTATTTAACTTAAAAAGCGTCTTAAACCTGCTAAATAAAAAACTTACTTTGGGCCAGATCCTGTCCTGGAGAGCATTGTAGTGGAGCTTGCTTATGGTTAGGGTATTTAATCTCCCCTGAGGACCCAAATGATTAGCATATCATGTTATGGGGAGGTATTTATTGAACAGAAATGTTCTTGGGAGGTTTCTGTTCACCGGTTTAAATCCGAGCTGAGCGTAGAGGTTTAGGGCCTTATTCACAGTAAATTTTATGTTGGTGAAAGGTTATGGAATTGGGTTTCCGTACCATGTCTACTTGCTCTCACAAATCTCAGAAGAGATATGGACTCTTAACTTTGTTGTGAGTTTTTTGTTTTGTTTGGTGGTTTGTTTTTTTTTTTTCTTGTGGGGGTGCATACCAAGGAAAGCAAGGGAAAAGTTCCTGACATGCCAATTTTAATTCTGCAGTGCTCCTTTATGCCAAATACGCCGCATCAATGTAATCTCCTGTAACAACTGGGGCTCCAGGATGAACAGCTGTTTGGTGGGTCTCAGTTAGGAGCTTCTTTCTTAATACCTGTGTCTGATGGAATTTGAGTTATTAACACCACTGGGCATGTAATTAACTCACTGCTCACAAATTAGTGATAACATTGCTGGGTGATCCTGGTTTTGGAAAGGAGCTTCTTCACTGCCCTCCTGAGCAATCTCTTGGGCTGTAAAGCTGGTCCTTGTGACAGCACAGGAGTGTTAGTGCCACAGAGCTGTCCCCACTGGCTTCCTCACCTGTAGAGAGGAGGGATAATGGGAGGTGACTTTAGCCAAACAGTGAATGCTCTCCTAAGGAAATGTTTGAAACAGACACAGAAACAGATCTGTCACTGCCCCAGTGTGAGGTGGTTTATGTACTGTGTTATTTGTGTCATGATTTAGTGTGTTATGGCATTTGGTAAATGCAGGACAAGGGTTTCCTGGAGAAAAAGAATAAAAGTGGATACAAAGGACCGTAATGTTCCTGTGCAGTAAGTTGTCCATAGATTTTGGAAACGTGGATAACATTGCTGAATGGGCAGGGAACAGAAGAACACAAACATTTCCTTCTCAGTTTTCCTATTTAGTCCATATGTAGATTTCTGTTTCTACAGAAAAGAGATAGAATGAGATAAATGAGCTTGTGTGCAGGCTGATGTCAGTGCCAGCCAGAAATAAGTGGCACAGTTATTGCTTGCTCCAGATCTGATGGTTTCATCCCAACGGACCCAAGTTGTGGATACCTGTCTATGACTTTATACAGATGAATAACCTTTTGAAGGACATAAAATTCAGCCCACTCCTGCTGCCCACTGAAACAGTGAACTATAAGGGCCCTTCCCCAAATCCTTAGGCCCTCACACACAGTTCTACAGAATTCTAGTCACTTTGCTAATGCAGTAAAGTTCTTTCGTCAGTTTTGTTGACAATGCCTAATGATGAAAACAAAAAACATTTTAAGACAGCAAAGTAATCTCTAAACTAAGTGATGTCTCCATATAAACACACGTGCGTAAATACTTCTCTGAAGAGTGGAGAAAAGTCATTATTTTGTGGCAGGTAAAAAAAGTCCTGTAATTAACAAAGTTTTATTGATCTTAAAGTGATTGTTTAAAGTGTGAGTACAAGGACCAAATCTTGTATGCAAATGCGTAGTGCTAGAAGTAACAGGAGATAAACCAAGCAGAATATGACATTAAAAAAGTCCTGATAGTAACCTGGTTCCCCTTATATTTTTGCTTAGTTCATTCATTTTTCAAGTTTGTTGTTAGAATTGCATTTATGGTAAACTTGACTGCTGTTTGCAGTTAAAGAGAATGTTTTGGTTTCTATGAAGCAGATACACTAAAGTTGGCTTGATAAACCCCCATTGGTATCTTCAGGGAACAAGTAGATTAAACAAGTAATTATACCATAAGGCTTTTAGAAGTTAGTAGATTTAAATACATTGTATGAATCTCATCTTAATGTAGCCTTTTGTCTATAGTGCTTCCTGCCAAAAAAACCTCCTGACAGGAAATAAACATTAAAATAATCTTTAATCCCTTGTCTGGTCTATTACCATTAACAATTGATGCACTTTAATTTTGTGGGATTTTAACTACAAAATGGAATGGCTAAGTAGTGATAATTGGGTTTGGAATTATACGGTCATTTATATCAACAGAAATGCAAGTGGCTGGGAGGGTGATTAATTATTTAACATTTCCTGGCTGTAGTTCCTATTATAGAATTTTCTGATATATTCTACTGTGAACAATTATCACCAAATGAGGATAAACAAATCTGTGATGTGAAGTCTTATTTATAAATTAAACTATATTTAGAAAATGTCTATTTCATTTGCATTTTCCCTTTCTGCTTGACAGTACTGTCACAATCAGCTTGTTTTCAAGGTTTTCTGCCCTTTTGCTAATTCTTCAGGTTCACACCCCAGATTTTGTGCAAGAAAACCAGAGCTTCAGACATCCTTAAAATAATTCCCATTCCAAATAAAGATGCAATTTATACAGTCATAGTAATGTTTGCATGTTCTGTTCCCCTTTCACTCCCTAATAATAGAATTAGGGCATGCCAATGTATTAGAATTTAATCCTGTGCTGGCATCAGACTACATAATTTACTATGTCCAATTCCTGAAGATTTGGGAGAAGAACGCTGGTGCTTCCCTTCTTAAGCAGGGTTCTTTGGCATTTGAACTCTCATCCTTGGAAGCTTTGTCTCAGGGAGTTCACATTTCACATTCTCTCTCTGATGTGGAGCCTCATTGTCACTTTGGTGCATTATGCTCACGTGTCCTTGTCGAAACAGATACGAGCACAATTTGCAATTTGTTTTTCTTTTACTTTCTTACAATATGTTTGCTAAAAAAGATTCATGTGTATGCTGCTTGTCTGACAACAGAACAGAAAGTAATTCTAATTATTACTTTCCAAAACATTTTTCCTGACAGTTACACTGAAAATTTTCCCCTCCCTAATTTCCATTAAAAACCCCCAAATGAGTACAACCCTTAGTCTGAAAATGATTACTAAAAGCACCTGAGTTTCTTCTTCAAGCAGAACTCCTAACAATCATCCCTGGCAGTCTCACCCAGAAAACAAAATCCAGTTTACATGCTTATATATCAACAAAGAAGGAACAACAAGATGATGATAATTATTGCTAGTGCAGTGCCTAGATTGTTAGTCACAGATAAGGACTCAGCCATATTAATAAATATGCAAAATCAATCAAAAAAGATTGTTCCAAGTCTGTGCTGTTTAAAATTTAAGTGTTAATCAAAAGTCAGGGATACAGATAGATAAAAAGAACAAGCGTATAATGAGATAATATTAATCAATATGATAGGCCCTGTTTTTAGGCATGATATTTTTCTGATGCCAAAGAAAAGATTAGATACCAAAGAAAAGGAGATTTTTAATGTGGATTATGAAGTAAGATAATGAGATAATATTGCAAGTGCTTGTGGGCAGATCTGTAAGCAGAATAAAAGAAAGCATGAAAATGCTTGTTTGAAAATCTAGGAAGTCATCAATGAAAATGACTATCTTGAAGTCGATCTAGGGTGAGCATAGACATGTTGATAGTGAATCAGGATAAACTGGATTGAACTGAAGAGTTCTCTCTAGACAGACTACAGTATTAGAGGAAGAAAGGATGAATTTGTTGTGAAAAAGTAAGTTTTCTAGCAAAGAGGCTCAGCATAATGAGTGCAGGGGCAGAGAGAAAAGGGATGAGGTATTTGTAGGTTGGACCTTCTTGTGTGTGTATTGGGTAAAAGTCTTACAGTTAAAAGAAAAAATTGGCAACAAACCAGACAGAAATAGATCAAAATAGAAATCTAGAAATAGAGTGTGGATGAGAAGTTCTGGTGAAGTAGCAGCGATGGCCAGTCCAGAGGTCTGGTGGGTAACATTGAAGGGGAGTTGGACAAATGCATTTTTAGAGAGATGGTGGCAAAAAGTCAAAAAACTTAATTACAAGATGAAAGGAACAGGCAAGAATATCTTCAAAACCAAGGTGCAGGAAATCTTTTCCTTCTTTGCAGAGCATCTGTGCAGCCTATGTTCATGCTCCCCATCTTGAAGTGCTTAATGGCCTTGAAATTGGGAGAAAGCATTTTGGAAGAGGCTCTCCTGGCTGGGTCAGCTGACTGTTCAGCGTGGGAAACCCTGTTGTCAGTAATGTTGAACATCGAGGGACAGAATATTGTGGGCCCCTGATTGTCCTGGGAATGAGTCACTAATGATCAAAACTCTCAGTCAGTTCAGCCCTCCCTACATGAGCTGCAGGGCCAAGGCAGAACATGGCTGTGCACTTGAACCTTTCTCCTGTCCTTTATTAAAGATTTGTGCATCAGCCCAGTAGGTCTCCTGTAGCCTGACGTGTGTGTGACGTCCTGCAGAGGAAGTGCAGCCAGGAAACGTGGTGGAAGTTTGGGCGTGTAGGGCATCAGCAGAGTTGGGCTGAGATGGGCAGGAGCCCAGTGCAGATGAAGCAAAATGCACAGTTCAGCTGAAAGGTGAGGGACAGGGCTTAGTGGGGGAGCTGGTGACTCAATGTACGGTGCAGGGCTGTTGGAGAGCCACAGTATTGACACGTTCTTTGTTCATGCCAGAAATAGATGTGCTCGTTGGCCTTTAGAAATCAAATCTAACTCAATAGCAAAGTGCTACACGTTCACAAACGTTGGATTTGATTTTATTTTAACACACTGGTTAGGTTTCACACTCAGCTTTCCCATATTTTACGTTATAGTGTGGGCCTTGAGCTACATTTAAGTTTTTCCCATAAACTGAAGAAGGAAGGTCTGCTAGATAAGCTGTGTAAAATCATAGACTTCATTTTTCTTTAGGCACACAGCACAAGAATAGTGCAATGGTGCATCTGTGCTGCTGGGTTTGTGTCATTGTCAAAATCTTGGTCTGAGCCAGTGGAGACAATTTGAGACTTTATTCATCCACACACATCCAGTATTTATCAGGTGATGGTCCATTAGTTAATGTGTCAAACTCAGCAGTATGTGAGGAAGTGGCAGTGGGTATAGCACATTAACATGTTTTTCTAGTTCACACTGATCTAAATGACCTGAAATCTAATTGTGTGGATTGCTTATATCTTTTAGCACTTACTGTCATTTAGCAACTGCTACAGTTACTAGAAATATATCTAGGTATACATAAATACAGTTCAGGGGAACCTTTTACTTCAGAAGATTAAAGTATGTTAACACTGCATGTAACTAATTAGAACATATAGCAAGTGAAGTGTATTTTACATTTTCAAATGAAATTTCTTTCAGCAGATGCTAATACATATTAGGACATCTGTTTATATTTTCCTTCAGTCTCTTTTTTAACTGCATCTTATTTAAAATACTGTTGTCAGCTGAAATAGTATAGCCTTAAACAATACTACTTGTATGTGTAGTTGTGAACTCGTGTGTCTGCTTTTGAGATGTCTTTCTGCATAAGCAGATTTTTGTTTTGTTTTGTGTAAGTGAAAGATGTATAAAAAGTTGTTTTGCTTCATTTAAATTGGAGCAGGGATGAAAAAGGCAGAAAGAAGTCAGTAGGATAAAATGTAATGCTATCCCCACTAGGTAAAGTTGTCCAATTACGCTTGGTGTCAGAACTTTTCAACATTTGAATGGCTGGGAGGGGATACTAATTTCAACCTTAATGATCGCTGCTTTAGGAGTCAACATCACAACATTTCACTTATAATTTTAGCACATCTGTCAGCCTGTGCTAAAAAGGAGCCCTGGGCTAGTGGGTGACTGAAGATCCTTTTATCCCTAGAGAGGATTATGTATTCCCTTCAAGAGTGGGAAAATAAAAAGGTTATAAATACTCACCTACTTCACTGCTGCCCACATTTGCCCTGTTGACAAATAGTGACTTTCACATTCTGCTTTTACATTCATAAGCACAAAAATAAATAAAAACTATGCAACTTCTCATTGTATAGCACCTATGGAAGCAGCCCATTTATAATGTCACATATTCTATAACACCATATAGTCCCTAAGCTGGACTTTTTTTCATTTCAATAGATCACATTGATTTCCTGTATGACTTTATCTGCCTAATACAAAGTGGGATTGAACAGTTATTTGTCTGGATTTAGCCATTCCTTATCAAACATTTATGATTTAGCTGTTGCTACAACATCTTCTTGTAAGGTCTTTCTTATTTTTATCTTTTCAGGAAGGGTATGAATGCGATAACAGGGCTGTAATAAATCTATCTCTTGAAAATGAAACATATTTTGGGAAGCTGTGTGCTATCGGCTGTCAGGGGAGGGGAAGTTGAAGGGGCAGGACAGTCATGCGAGTGGATTGTTCCTAGGATGCTGTGGGCACCTATTAGTGAGAGTGATTGACTCTTCTAGTGGAGGGTATCAGTGCATTGAGATTGCAGCCTCCTGCCTGCATGGTAGGCTGGTGTTCTGGAGATGAAAGACCCAATAGAAAAGGGAGTTTTGCCTAACCAGGGCAAATTCAGAGAGCCATCGAGGCTGTAGGTTGAAGAAAAATAGCACAAGTACATAGAAAGGTCAGCAGGTTTGTGTCTTCTCTGTTTATAGAAGTAAAAAAAGTAAGATCTCAGTCTTATTATTTCTGTTTCTCTTTCAATTTCTGTATTTTTTATCTAGAGAGGAAAACAAAATATATGAATACTTATAATAATAATGACTGATTTAATTAAAAGGGAGTGGGATGTACATGACAATAGGACCTTTTTTGTGTTGAAGCTTATTTTAAAATTTGAAAGAAAGAATCATAGTAAACCTATGCATTGTGTATCCCAGGTGTTTTAATGTTCCTAACCAGAGCATTTTACCTGAACATTCTCCAAAAAACCTCATCATACAGAAGTAATTTATTTTTCATTACATAATGCTTTTCATTCAATGATTTCAAAACACTCTGCTAAGTGTGCTTTTTGAAGTGCCAAATTAAGTGTCATATAACCCTGGGGAGATGTCTGCTGGTTTTATTGTACCTATTTTGCAGACAGGTAAATTCAAACACAGACAGGTTAGCAGACACCCTGTGAATGAGTAAAGGAGGGAAGACCAAAACCCTAATTCCTGCCTGCTGAGAGCCAACCCTAAGCACGTGCCCCTTTGTTCAATACTCAGAAAGTGCTCAGGCTGTGTGTAGAGAAAGAAGAGGAAAAAAAACTTTGCAGAACCTATAAAAGTTAATAATTACATTGTAAAGGCTACTTATCTGATAATGAACATTTAATACAGAACCATAAATTTGCATGACACTTAGAAAGAAAACGTTCTTTTGTTTTTTTCTTCAATTCCCAAGTCTGTTTATAGTTAATTTTTTAACCTGCTTAACCGAGGCTGTATTCTGCCCTGTCTCCTTTTTTATGTCTCTTCACCAGTGCTTTCAATGACCTCTCTGCAAGTTTCTTTATATAGAAACCTGCTATGCTGTCTTGAATGCACAAGGTCAATAATGATTACCCTCTAACTTTGAAGGGCATCCCCCTTCTCTGCTTGCAAAGTGTATCAAGCCACAAAGTCCCTGCATCCCATAATTGTAATTTCTCTTATGAAATGCAGTATTAAGAAAGGTATTTTTATTTCCCAAACAGTAGAGCTTTAGTACATAAGTATGTTAAGCCTGGTAAAGTCAAGATATAATAATTTTTTTTTTTTTTTTAATGTAGGAAAGTAGACCTGGTAGTTTATATTTAATTTAAAACAAATCCACATTAATGGAAACATTTTTTGAAATATATCTCAAAAGAAGTAAACAGCCTGTTCTTTTTGAATACGTGGATGCAAAGCTGGATTTCTGTTGTTTAATATCCAAATGATGCAATAAGAGATGGTATTCATTTTTTGTATCATGATCTCTGCACACTGTAAAGGCTTCAGAGACTTCACTGTGATCTGCACAGAAAAGCTGCTACTACTGTGAACTGTAGAGGTTTTGGGTAATGAAATTATGCCTATCTTTTGGAACCAATGGTCCTCTAATAATTATCAATAAACAAAGTCAGTTAAAAGAAACTACAGAAAGGCGTCTAGTGATAACAAAAAAAATGCTTAAATTGAATTGATACTATAGCAGGCATTGACTGTGTCATCGCACAGCTAAATAAGCTGGAGCCCTGGTTCAATACCATGAACTTGGGAAGGTTTCCTTAATGAAAGAACTGATGTTTTCTGTTCAGTAGCAGCAATAGTTTAACTTTTTTAATTACCTGCTTTAAAAGTTTACATGCCACTAATTGCAGTACTATGTGAAAGGAGGTACTGTATTGGCTAATATCAGAAAATGTGTTCTCAGACATTAATGTGAAATAACGAGTAATTTTAAAAATAACTTAACGCAGATCTTTTATTGAACATTAATAGATGCACGCACTGCAATTCTTTTTACCAACAAGTAATTCAGAGTTCCATTCAAGTATATTCTCAGAAAGCTGCTTATTTGGTTTTCAGTGTCTTTTCCATCAGTTATGCATTTTCAGGATCTGCTGGGAAATATTTCCTTCCTCCCCCCGTTACTATACTAACAGCTCAGAAAGAGGCGTATAAGCTAGAAGAAATGTGTGTTCATGTAAATATCTAAACATATATAAATTAGCTTTAAAAATTGAATTCACTGAACATGAATAGTCACTTAAAGTGTAACTGGAATTGACTGTGTCATGTATCAGCCTAATAGCTGGAGCGCTGGTTCAATACAATGAACTTGGGAAGGTTTTCTTAATGAAAGAACTGACGTTTTCTGTGCAGTGGTTGCATTCATCAGACCACATAGTGTTCATTACACTACAAAGGACTGCCAATGTGAATTGTTAGGATCATCTATTAGGTAAACCGGATGGGGACAAAAGATAGCAGTGGAATGAGAGACTCCAGTACCTCTGCAGGATGTGGAAGTCCGACTGCTTTGATGACCTTTCACCGGTGCATTAGCATCTATTCACTGGGGGATCCCAAGTTCATTCCCTGATTCTGCTAACCAAAACTGGCAAGGAGCCAGTGGTAGATGCCTTCATCTCAGCAGCTGATGACACAAACTAACCCTATACTTTATAGGGCCACCTTCTTTAATTTGCTTTGTTTAAATACCCTGGAAGTTACCGAGAAATGGCCGCTCGCTAGCAATGCTAATTAGGCACTAAAACCCACCCTGGTTTGTGGCGCTGATTTGGAGAGGTGCCACAGACCGGGGTTGATTTCTTCAGAGAGAAGATGAGCCCTGTGCCATTGGGAAATGGGAAAAACCAGACGTGCTGATTGGCAAGGTCGAGGCTGGAAGGCCCATCGCTGACTCAGGAGCAGGCACGTTAATTCAGTGGGGATTTGCATCCACTCTGTCCCTTGCTTACCTAATAGGAGCATTGTTACGCTGTTTCATAGGGAGCTTAGCGACTGAAAAGGGAGATTTAATGGTAAAGATAAAAGTTTTGCTTCAATTCTCCCAACATCCAGTCATTAAGAAGCTAGTCTGCTCTGTGAGGCAGCTCACTACAAAAGCATTCCCAGTTCACAGACAGGGGCTGTGTTAAAGCACATAACGGCTTTAATTCTTTCCCGTGGACGTTTAGAGTAGATGTGTTGGTATCATGCACTATTTTTCCTCTCACTTTCAGTGTTCAAGCTGAAGTTATGTGAGGGTTACTAGCCTAAAAGTCCATACCTCAAGGTCATTCCCCTAACCTTATTTCCCACGTGTTTAAATGTATTTATATAGATAGGTAAAATACGGTAGCTGCTGCCACATAACCTTGTTTCCCTTGCTGACATCTCCAGTGGATGGAATTGAATATAACGCTGTTATTTGGGATGGGGACGTGTAATGTCAGTCCTGCTTTGAGCACGGGTGCAGTCAGTCCACCACGCTCCCTGCTCAAGCAGAGGTGTCAGCTCTTTTACCTCACCTGCCACAGCCAGCACTGCTGCTACCTGACAGATACATAAGGCAAAGCAAAGGAAAAGCACCTAAGACGTGCTGAAGTTGCAGTGAATATTGTATCCAGCAAAAATTACTAAAGAATTACTAAATTACTTTTTTTTTTTTCCCTAGTTTTTTTAAGCTTGTTGAAAATGCTCTGTGTATTTTGATTCCAGCATCTGTGCTCTTTCTTTTCTTTCATTCATGCTTCTCTATGGACTGGAATTAGGGCCTCAGTGACAAGTGTTCCACAGTTCTATGGTAACTGCAATACCATGTCAGGAGTTTTTATATATCATGATTTTAAGGGGAAATATCAGGATTTTCAGAGCACGTCAGCCAATAAGTCCAGTATGAAGAAAATGTGTCTTTGTTGATATAAGATAGAAACTAAAGACTTTCAGTTAGTTTTGCTTGCTTTTATTTTCTCTTCTAATTAGTGATTTCAATTGTACTCAAACTGACTTGTCAGGATTTGGGTCCATATGCTATTTGCCTGAAAGATTCAGACTGACTTATACAGATGTATTCTTGAAAAGTTTGACTTTGTGGGACCAAAAAAAAGGGGATGTGGGTCGGCCCTTGTGCTTTGGGAAGCTGTGAGACATTAAAACTTTGAGAAGTCAGGCCTTGCTGTGCTGCAGTGGGACCTCTGGAGCACATACCCAGAACTGAGTGTATCCATTTCTTGTCTCTGTGCAGCAGGAGATGGGAATGTTCAAAGGAATTAAGGGCCTGTGTGAAATGGTGCCTCCCACTGCCTCTTGCTCTCCCCAAATCACAGCAGGAGGCACCAGGGCTGCTGGAAATGGTGAAGATATTTCCCCTGTGTAGGAGGATAAGGAGGAAATTTGGGATAGGGTAAGGAGCAAGAGGTTTAAGGAATAAAAATCCAAGTGCCTGATCTGTACAACACCTCTTTTGCAAACAGCCAAGTCCTGGGGGAGTTGACAAAAGGAGATGGGGATCTAAAAGGCTCATTTGCCAAAACAGGTGACATCAGAAATGTTTTTGAGGACTAATTAGTCCTTGCTGGGATAGTTGAACAACACACACCCAACTCCTCAGATGTCCCCTGGGTGATAGCAGAGTCCAGCTGAAGGAAATAAAGAGGAAACCATTCTGTGATCCTTCAAAGAGTCTCTGGCTCAGTCTATACTCAGTCCTTGGCCCAGCCCCAAATGTGGGAACAAGGAGCAGCAAGGGGACTGATGTCTTTTGATTTATCCTGCAAATCAGGGAGCAATAGAAAAGTTCTTCAGCCTATGCATTTTAAGCATATTTTTAAGCTCTTACTTCTTTTTGGGTATCCACTGTAGTATAGGAAGAAATGAGTTATCTGTCCAGGATATTTCACTGCTGGAAATGCATCATATCACAGCTTTTATTGTGTTGGATGACCTCCCCTGAGAGTGCAGTGTATGCACAGGTGACTACAGCTAAAAGCCTGTGAATTGTTACTTGCTACATTTAAAATAAAAATGATCACAAAAAGATCATAATTTTTTTATTAGACTGGAGGTTAAGACGTAGTTTTCTCATTAAAGAAAAATATACTATTTTAAACTTAGAGCTTGCCAAAATTGTATTTGTCTTAATGTTTATAGAAAGAGATTTGAAGATATAGTGCCCGCCTATTTAAGATTTTCTGCTTCTTGAAGCACAGAGCACAGGGGTTGATCCTCCATTACACTGAGGCTTATTAATGCCACTCTATTAGAGTTTTAAAGGGGCTCCTCAAGAGTTTGTGCACAGCCTTCACCATGCCCTGTTCCAGATCCCTGGAAACACTGGTGGGTGAAAACAGAGAGGAACTACAGGCTGTGTTCCTTCCTTGTGGCTTTGCTTGGAAACTTTGTTCAGGCAAAATATGAAATATTTGTTTCAGTTTTGCACTTCACTGGAAGCTGAAACTGTGCAAAGCAGCCTCGAAGCTGCGGTGGCTGGAGGGGCCTCAGGAGTGTGGCCGTGGCAGGTGACTTAAATCTTAAAATGTGTTGTCCCAGCTCCGTGGGAGGAGGTCAGAACCTAAGATCTAAACATAGTTAAAACAATAAAAAGCTCCAGGTAGCTTTGGACATTCCTACATAAGAATCATGTCTTTCCTCTGCTGTATTCTGTAGGTGTGGTGAAGGAGGGGTGCTCATGGCAAGGATTTGCCAGTACTTGTAAAGAGGAATAGATTTACTTTGAATAAGTTCTGTAAGAACTTAAGACCATCTGTCTGGGCAATGAGTTTGTGTGGGAAGTGAAGTGGGATGGGTCGGGGTTTTTTTCACATTCAGAAATTGGATGGCAATTATTTTATTATGGGATTTCAGCAGGAAAATAGCAATTTTGTGGAATGGCTTGTTTGTGGAGCAAAGTTGTCATCTGTTGCTATTTTTCTCTTAATTAGAGAGGCATTTTTAATTATCTGTCAAGGTCCCCTAGAACCTGGGCTAGCTGGTGTTTCTTACGTGATGAAATCAAAACAAGCAAGTGGAAGGTGAGTCTGTCACAACTGATAGGAAGTAGAATGAAGCCCAAATATGAGAATAATTACCATGTTTGGACTGCAGGGAAGAACAAGCTCTCTGTCAGGTGTGATGGCTGTACCCTGCTCCTTTGCACTCTCCTGTACTCTGTTTCTGATGCAATTCAAACACACTTGTAATTATACTGAATAATATCCATTAATTTCATATTTATGTATTTTTGGGGTGCCTTTAAATATGGTCACGATCCCCATTTTTTTATTAAAATATAATACTAAGTTTTTTGTGTTTTGTGAAGAAGAAAGAGAAACAAAGTTTGACTTGCTTTCTGCTTTCCCTGTGTGCGCACAGCTCCTTCTCACAGGGCTAGCTCTGGAACAAGGGAGCTTTACCAAAGCTCATTCACAAAATGCAAAGCAACATTGCTGCAGAAAATCCTGTTACAAGTGCATGGTGGTGTGGCCTGTTGCAAGTTGGAAGTGTATCACAAAAGATGATCAGAATCAGAATAAGTTTGAGGGAAATAATTGTGCTTGTCTGGGTGCTCCCCACGTGTGTACTGGTGTGGGGGAGAGGGCACGCTGGCAAAAACCATTTAATTGCACAGTAGCTGTCAGATCATCTGTAATTGAATCAACTGTGCTTGTGTAACAAAATCCTAGTGTTCTCAATTTGAAATCACTTAAGTAAAATGATTTTGTGGTGTTTAAAAAGCAACAGAAAAAAAAATTCACTAAAGACCATTAAGCGGCCTCAAGCCCCACGTTTCAGTGTTCATTTGTACCGATTATGGTGTGACAGCTCTTGAGTTTCCAATGATAACAGCCATCTGACTTGATCTGAGTTCAATGGATTTTCACTAAAATAGAATCATCGCCTTTGTGATGGATAGAAAAAGTAAAGCAATACATCCTGATAAATGCTCTGGCTTTTTTTTCCCCTTCCCTTATTGTGACCTTGTACAATCTATAAGTGAGCAAAGCTGAGCCCTGGCCACTGCTGCAACGCATCAGGACTTTGAAATTTAAGTAGCTCTGAAACCCATCAATGGGGTGAAGGGAGAATGGCCTGAGAAAGCGATGGATCATGCTTAGAGGGCTCACAGGGAAACAGGGTAAGCTGAAGGTCAATACGCAGACATGTCCTGAAGGAACAGCTCAGACACTCATTCACATTCACATCTCAAAGCCACTGCTGCTGTAGCACTGCGAGGAGAGATCAGGAGGAGAGTAAAATAAAACAAGAATTTCAGAGCATATAATTTCTTTGCAGAGGCAAATGGCACAAGGGTGCAGTGTAAAATAGCTGTAACCTCTGGTGTTGGTGCAGTGCCCTCATCATCCCATCCCAGCAGCAAGGACCATAACACCATGGGAATGCATCCTTGCCAGTACACTCCACTTGCTTTCAAACTTTCTCAGTCCTGCTAATTGTGAAGAGCGTTTAACATTTTTAATATGTCATTGATCGTTTGTAACACATTATTCAGCATGACATGAAAGTGAGCTAAACTAGAAGGGATGCAGTCTGAATCCATACACATGCAGACAAGTAATTAAGGGTCTTTACACTTTGTGCTTTGTGTGTCTGAGTGGATGGGAATGCGCACAGAACTTTCACAGGAGTTAATATTCTGATGGAGTTTTGTTTTGAAGAAGGTTTGGATCCAGGTACAGGCTGGCCTGGCTGTAGAGAGCTTAAAAAATAAGGGGAGAAAGAGGAAGGAAAAGAAAATACTAAAATAAAATTAGTATACAAATTTGAACCCGCAGTTGCCATGCCTGAAGCAGAAATTGCCGAACAAGTCAAGAGGCTTATTAGCATTTTATGCAAATCAGTTATTACTGTTCTCCACTTCCTTAATTATCCATGTTATTTCAATACAACCCTTTCTTTGATGTCCCAATTCTATATTTAAATAGTGCAAGATTTCTATCATATCCTCCCGCTGAGGTTTGTTCCATGCAAAAAACATGCCAAGAGCAGCTATTTTAGAGACTACTGGGAAATGTTTAATTGGTTAATCCCATTTGAGTTATGAGGGAGTATTGCCACGCACAGAAAACAGAAACATGTAAAGTACTGGCTTGGAGAAGTTTACTAAAACCTGCAAGACTTCCCCTGAAATTTAGCCCTGAAGATGTTTTGTTTCCTAGGCACCCAGTGGGAAATGATTCAAAGGAAAATCTTCAAACTTCTTTGAAATACACTAAATGATTGATTCATAGTAGAAATAGTTTTGAATTAAAACGCAAAGTCATTTTTTTTTTGTTCTTGCAATGTGGAAGGGGTCTCTCCTTATATTTGACCTATCACTTTCAGTGGCAAAACCAGTGTACTTCAGCCAAAATAAAGCCCTCAAGACTTTATCAAGTTGTTAATTGTAACCTACTATTGAAGCAAATGGGTGTTCCTCCCTGTTGTAACATGATCAACACCTTCTGTGTGAGTATCAATTCCAGTGGAGAAATGGACATTCTGTGTCACCCCTGAGGACCAATTCTGCACAAAGGGAGGCTTAAAAAATTAGCATTTCTGTACAGCCTCCAGTTTCCATCTTTGGACTGGAAAGACTCCAGAGCAAAGCACTGACAAATATTACATTCCCTATTTCAAACATTTGATAGTTTTTAACCTTTTAAAAACTTTGGGAACTATGTAAGAGTTTTAGCACAAGAAATGAAGAAGAAAGCGTGTACATACTTTGGCTATAAACGCAAGTAGAATGCTACAGCATGGTCAGATCTAGGAGTTCTTCATAGATTTTAATGAGGTAAAGAAGAAAAATTGCCGACTTTTTTTTTTTCTTTATTTTATTTTAAGGGATGGCTTTAATTTCCCCATTTGCTGCAGATCTGTCAGATAGTACAGTGGCTGAGAAAAGTACAGGTGAAGTATATTAAGCTTGATAAATAAGAGAGGAATTAGTTGATTAAAAAAGAAATCAACTATTGTGGTGTTCTATAAATAACATGTCTCCTTTGGTACTGCTTCCCAAACCAAGGTTTGACTGGTCCAGTTGAGAGGGTTTGGTGACAAGATTATCTGTATTCACAATTCTTGTAAACAGAATGTCTCCCTCGTGCAGAAATAGGTTAACTTATTAAAAAATCCACACTAGAACTGTGGATTGCTGAGTTTCCATCACTGGGAAGTACATTGTTCCAACTCTGAAATTATACAGTCTAAAATCATCATCATGTATTTTCATCAGGATGAAATATCGGGAGCTCTGCTTAGTGCAAGGTTTTATTAATGATGTGCTGTCAGAAGCTGGATGCTCTGCATATTTGCATATTAAACAGCTGAGTGAAGAAACATTCCTTTTATTGCTGCAGGGAATAAATCAGTTTAAAGCAAGTTCTCATCATTTATACTCCTTTCAGCTAAGTCTTCTTTTATTGAAATAAATTGTTGAAGTGCTTTGCTCATTCTTTGAATACTGATGAAATTTACCTTGATAGGGCCTCAGGAAAAATAACATTTTCTTAAAGGTGCAGTGTTGTTCTTTAGATATATACAGCCTAACTTTTAGAAATTGTCTGTGAGAAAATTTGTGCATCTCCAGCCTTGCAAAATCTCCTTTTGGTTATAGACTCTCTGTAGGCATTTCAAGATGCTTGTGTAATTTTTTGTAGTACTGCCCACCTGGAAATCTACACAGCAACTTTACACAGCAGAGAAAACTTACATTGTTTTTATTCTATGTACATTCATTAGCTGCTGTTTAGTGAAGGGGCCTTTCTGCTGCCTCACATTGTGCATTGCAGATGAGCATCACCTCCTCTTGTCTGTGAGCTGTCTGTTGGTGGCAGCCTGAGTTTAGAAGTCGATGTCTGGAAGAACTAGAACAAAGTCAGTACCAAAGAAAAAAAGTTTGTATTTTATTTTCTGTTCTTTCATCATGCTTGAAATGAAGCATACAAACATGTCATGAGACCCTGGTTTTCCCAAATTTACGTAAATAAATAATTTTGAAACCGTAGTTGGTTAAAAGATGAGTTTTATAGCCTGTCATTTTTCCAGGCATGACTAGAAGAGAGCAGTAGAAGAAAAATAATTTAAAATTAAGTGAGTGTATTTCAAAGTCAGATGGAGTTTGGACATTTTATTTAATGCTACTGTATTACATTGGCTAGCACTGAAGTGTTGTCTGTCACAATAAACAGCAAAATGGTTAAAGTATCAAAGAAAAAACATACTGCGTGTATTCTTAAATTTTATTTTAAAAGGTTACAGCAGCAAGCCATTACATGCCTTTCTTATGTCATACAAAGTATTTCAATATATAAATCATTTGTGACAGGAGCTTCTTGTTTTTAAGTGAAAAATCTGCATTTAATAACGTGAAAATAATGTCAAAACATCCTCTCCTAGATGGTTGCCAAGTGAACTGTTGCTTTTCATTTATGTTTTATTTTTGGAGGTTGGGCTTTGCAGGAATATTTTCAGATACTTAGAAAAATAGTGATCCATTGCAGCTGTAGTTTATTTTAATTGGACAGCACTAAGTGAGCTGACTTTATGATAAACAGTGCAGCCAGCGGCTAGTGAATGCACTTCCACTTTAAAGATTATACAGAAAATAAAATCCTTCAAGCTAAAGTCATAAAGAATCAAGCTGGAATTACTTTTAGGACTTATGTCTGTGTTTGTCTCGGTGTGTTTTGTAAGGGATACCTGATCCTAAAGGCATAATAATCTTTAAAAGTATATTTTCCTCACCACACAACCAACATCCAACTATCAAAATCTTGATATTAATGATATTTTGGTTTATTTTAATTATTTCGATTGCCATTATGAATTAATAGGCATAACATTTTATGTATAGTGTCAGAGTATTCTCAAGTGCACTGTCTGATTCTGCAATTGGAAATCCTCATAATACTTCTTACCTCTTCCAAGATTTATCTACTAGTGTTCTGAGGTGTTATCCCTGTAAAAGGCTGTCATACCTTTGATTTCTTTATTACAATTCAAAAATATAAGAGAGAGCTTTACTTAATATAAAGAGCTTTTTTTTTTTTTTGAAGCTATATGTGATTTTTTTTCCCCCTGTGATTGAATAGTAAATCTGACATAAATTCAGTTGCTGACATTTGGATGTTTATAAGGATGATTTGGTTTAGTGGTTAGACCTATTGTATTTCACAGGGGTGTTGTCAGGCTTAATTAATTATGCTGCAGCAATATGCAGTGCAGGTTTTTGTGCCAGCATCTTCACAGCGCTTCGCAGGGAACTTCTAGTACAGGATGGTTATTACCAGACCAGCTGATTTTTGCCTCTGCCTCCCTGTGTGCATCTTTAACCAGTAAAGATGTGTCTGTTTGCAAGAGGAGATTTATCTTTTTTGTGCCTGAGAGGAAGGGGAACTGGACAACCACTATTGACTCAATCGCTGTGAAAAAACATGGCAAGAAAAATCCCATCCCAGTCTGCCTGCCATCTGCTGCTCTTGCTTTTAAAGATGGTTCAGATGGAAAATACGTGGTGAATGGTCATATTTCCTATTTTCTTCTGGTTGTCATAGCCATCAGAGGTGGTAATGTCATACTGAGCATTTTGCCTAACTGCCCCTTGTGAGGTTAGGATAACTTCTGAGAGTATTTTGTTATATATCTTTTGTTTGTTTGTTCCTGGAGAAGTTACAAATGACTCATGTTCTGGGGCATTTACTACCACCATAAGGAAACTGTCCAACAGTGGAAGAGGCTTCAGTGCTTGATTTTTTTTTCCCCCCAGATCCTCAGCCTGAGGCAGGATGTAAAATGTAGGAAAAGAAAGAGTTGAGCTCTTTTTAGTGATGAGTCCACACTGAGATGTTTTTGTAGTATTGAAATATGAACCGTAAATCATCTGTTTGAGGATGAGTTAAATATAGGGAAAACACTGCATCAGGTGTTCATAATTTCCAAAGAGTAAAGGAAGATGAAAAATAACAAGGTGTAAACTCGTAAAAATGTGTTTAAATTGGCATCTTTGAAATAAATTTGTTCTTATTTTTGGAAGACGGGAAAAATACCTGGTTTTAGAAATAATTGCTACAAATATTATTTGAAAATTACTTGGGGAATCAGGTTGTTTTATAGGAAGGCCAGGGGTTTTGATTTCTTCTCCCAGCCACCAGGCAAGTTTCTGTAATCTTCTTTCCTTGGGGACGTTCCAGGAATAGCAGGAATGTTTGGGATCAAGCATCCCAAGTAAATCGTACATCTTAAATCTTCTGGCCTTTGCTGTTTGGCCCTCTTTGCTGCTTTCTTAATGAGCTCTCAGGTTGTTTGAGGAATTTTTGTGCACTGAGGGTAGGTGGTGTCTCTGTGCCAGCCGTGCTCTTCCCGGTCACAGTCCCAGGCGTGCAGCTTCCCTGAGAAACGTGGGGCTCAGAGGGACGATGAGCTAACCTGTCCTGCTGAAAGGTTTAGTTCTCTCTCTGTGAAAATAGAGCACTGTAATTCTTCTTTTCTGCCGTTGTTGTTTTTAACCTAGTCTGATTTACCCATCCCTCCAGATGACTTTGAGGAGGAAAAACGCTCTTGGCGTTGTAGGTTGAGTAACGAGAGTAAATTGCTTTGCTGCTGAGAACTCTACAGGGAAGGGTGTAGGAGGAGAGGAATTTGGGCTGCAAAAAAAATGGTATCTCTTGAGAAGCCCTGCCTATCTGAGTTGTAGTTTTTAAATGGTGCATTTAGTCAGGGTTCATGCCTTTTCATATAAGTTTTGGTGAGTTGTTGCTGTGTTTTTAGGGTGTACAGGGAAGGTTTGTCAAGCCTGCTGGGATGAAGACAACAGCTGAATTTTTTCATGTGTCTTTTCTCTATGATAATATTTGAAAACACTTGTTGTCTTGATAAGGTGTGGCAAGAGGATCTGAGCAGGAAAATTCTGAAATGATTCAGCCTGCAAAGGTTTCGTTTGCTTTAACCAATGCATAACAGTTTTGAACTAAAAATAAGCAAAAAGCCACCTCTAAAGCTGCTGTTAAACTGGATATTTGTGTTCAGCACCCAGATAAATGCGAGGAGGACTCTGGGTGCCTGTGCCCATGCAGAGCTTGTGCTACTCCGTGTTGGCACCTGCCAGGTACCACAGTCCTGGGTGTCACCCTGGGGCTGGCACTCGGAAATAGTGCCCGAGAGCAGGTGGGGTCTCTGCTTGCAGGAGCTGGAGCAGTGCTCTCTGCATGTGCTTCTGTTGTGCTGAACAACGAAACCTGATCATGACTGAGCTCTTGGAGTGCCTGTGCAATAGAAAACAATACTCTGCCACCACACATAACAAACCCGAAATAATATGACAGTGATTGGCTGCAGGTTTTCAATGCAGAAGCATCAGTCTGATGCTGGTACACAAACCAGCACTCTAGAAATCACTAGAGGCCTCTAAATCTCTGTAGTACCCTTGTTAGTAGATGCCTGGGGATTTGTTGTTATTTTAAGATTTTTCTATTTCAGCACTATAAAATAGGGCACAATTTAACTGAAGGTGAAAATAACTATTATATATATTTTATTAATATCTACTTTGTTCTTCAGTTGTTTATACTGTGTGGAAGATGATCTCTGTACTAAAAGGATATGTTTTACTTTGGCTTCTCCTGAAGAAGCACAACCACGTATTGATTCAATACAAGAAAAGAGAAGTTGTGACTGCCATGAGTTACTTGTAACATAAATGTATATATCTCAATTTACCTTATGGTTCCCTGGTCGATACATCATTTAAACTGACTGGTTTTATTTTCCTTTTTGGCTTTTGATTTCTTATTTAACTTCTTGAAGGAAGCAATTGAAATTTCCAGCTGCAAAACATGTGGACAATAAAGGAGACCTCCATCAAAAACTACCTAAATCTAGCTAAGGTTCTTAATTTTTTGGGAAGAGCCTGAGTAGCAGAGGATGGTAGCTGAGTAAACATGAAACACTGGGACATATTGCCAATTAGCAGAGAAGGCAGTTCTCAGATGTAAAAGAGCAAAATCTGATATAATTTTAAAGTCAAGGGAGATTTCAGAGCAATTTATGATTCTCTCCTTCACTTCTCAGAAAAATTCAGCACAGCTTTCTTTTTACTTCTTTCAGTATGGTTGGAAAGACACACATGGGGAAAGGCCAAACTACCACTAGTACTAAACTGCTCTCCAAAACCAGACCTATCTTTATCTTCCCAGTGGAAAATACAAAAAAATGAGACTCCATTCCTTTTCTTTTCCATCTGTTGTGGAACTGGACTACTGCCATAAAGACAATTAGAAGGTGTTACTTGAGATGCATGTGTAGCTACCACATTTATGATATTTTAATAAAAACTGCGTTTCTGTTCAATATTATCAGTGCTTGGCTAAGGGAATGCAAATGGTCTTTAGTCTGAACAGGTGCAATGTATGTATTTATAGAGTTATTAGATTTTTTTTAAAGAAAAAAGGGAAGGTCCTGCATTTCCTCTGTGTTTCTGTTATGTTGCTGTACTCAAAATTTCAGAAGAGAAATAAGATTGGAAATCTGAGCTACTGTAATCTTCAACTCTCTTAAGATTAAAGCACTCATTCAGTTGAGGTATTATAAACAATCAACATAGTTGGAATTAAATGAACAAATATTCAGAGGTAGGCCTAATCTTATAGTTTTGGGATGCTCTAATCGTAGTTTTATTTTTGTTTCTACATTTTATTGATAAATTTATCTGACCTTTATGAGGTTGGATGGTGGGAGACAATCCAATAAATGCCTTCTGGATGGGTAACGTTTATTTGTAGATCAGCACTTCTGGTTTATGTGGTCTTAGTGGGCGATAGGGGAAAGTGATTTAGAGCTGTATGAGAGTACTATGTCTGGATTTATGATATACCATACTACATGATATGATAATTAAGGCTCTCTTCCTTGTTTTTTATAAATATGAGTCTTAAATGAGAGCAGAATTTTATTTTAAAATAGAAAGGCCTGTAATACAATCCCAGGTCAGCTGTGGCTCAGAGCACGGGGTGAAGGGCAGAGGAAATATCCAACTGAACCCTTTAAAAACTGTGGTCTTAAAATACACGGGGGATTCACATAAGTGAAATCATATGCATTACAGAAATAGGGATCTATTTGATATTGCTGTAAAACTTCTTATTGCATTCCTTTGCTTGTTCACTCTTGTCTGTGTCATACCTTGGAGAAGACTCTCCTTTTGTTCTGTATGTGTGACATTAAGCATCCTGAATTTTATCAGATCTCCTCATGCCCTTCTCTCCAGCACACCTTACAGGGCTCTTGATGCTTGCAGATACAGTTTGCATGACATATTAACTTATTTAGGAAATACACCTTTGAAGATACTGCTCTAATAATAAATTAGCTGAATTTGACTCAGCTAATTTGGGTGTGGATAAAATATGGTGAAATTAACCTAACAAAATTCCTTGGACTTGGCTTTGTAATTGAGTGTAGCTTTATTTTTGAAGCTGTGAATATCTCAGTAAAAACATGATGTTGTGAAAATGATAAAAAGGTATCTGGAACAAAGATACCTCAAAATCCTGACAACTTCTCTTTTGGAGTTGCTCTTCTGGAACTGCTTCAAGAGCCGCTGAAAATTTTACTCTAAAAACTTTTGTTTATTTCTTGGAGTAATACCAAAGGTCGAGCAGCTGGAAAAAAGGGTTTAGAGTAGGCCTAGGTTAAGCATACTCAATTCCTTGGCATTACAGCTTTATTTTCGTTTTAATTGAAACTATACAAAATAGCAAACTTTCTGGCTTCAACCCATTTACTCAGCTAGCAAGACTAAGTCTAAGCAAACATGAAACTAAGCCCATAAAAGAGATTCCATCTGTCTTCAAGGTGTGTTTTGCCCTGGGCTTGGTCAGAGTAAGAAACTCCTCTGGATGCTGGGGTGCAGTGCAGCCCCTGGGCGAGGGTCACCAAGAGGGATTCCATGGCTCAGTCTTAGCCCAGGGACAGTGCAGACTGATTCCACTGAGAAATTCGATTCCACTGAGAAATTCTCCCTGCCATTCCTTTATCCAGAGGTATCTATGAGTGTACAGACTCACACACACTCTGTTATGGATATGTGTATATATATATATGTATATGTATGTATATGTATGTGTGTACACACGCATAGAAGTAGTGTAAATGTATAAATACATTTATATATATATGTACCTCCATGCACTATGTACAAATGCTTCTCTATAAATACTTCTGTGTACTAGGTATGTACACACACGTTCTGTGAGTAGTGTGTTTGAGAGGGCTCGTCCACGTTGTGCAGGATGTGGCTCCATGTTCATTTTGTCACATTGCTCAGACTCTGATGTTCCTGATACTCAGATCTTGGGAGGGCGAGGTGTTTCCTCTTAGGAAACACATTTGCTTTGCCTGTAGGCAGCAATCCACTCCACTGCAAGTTTTTACTCCACACTCTGCTCATGCTTTATTCTGTTATGCTGTTACATAGGCTGTGCTTGTTTGTGGGGTAATAGCTACAGATGTTCTGTCATGGGATTGTTCTGTGAGTACAAATAATGGAGTTGGGTTTTAGGCTCTGGAGAGCTGCTCAGTAATTGTATGGTTTCTGGTGTCATAAGCAGTACAATGTGGTGCAGTGTATACTTCATTAGGCAATATCTGATTTTCAGACCAAACCTTTGTCTAGAAGTTTAAAGTTGGTTCTTGGACTTAGCTGGTACCAGTGCAGGATACAGATACAAAGCTGCTTTCTGATTGAGTCCCACTTCATAAAATATATTAATGTTAAAATATGTAAATGATTTAGTCTTATTCTGGAAAGGAAGAAAACTCCTGTCATTAATTTATTGCTCTGGAGCATCCTTAAAGGGAACTCAGAGGAACAATTATTTCCTGGACCTTTTTCTGGAGAGCAAAATAATCTTCTAAACCTCCCTTTACCTTACTGTCCTTCAAGACCTTCCTTTCCCCTCCAAATCAGCAGTTAAACCACAAAACTGATCAATAAAACTTACTGTATTCTGTGTTAGAAGGTGCAGACATGATTAACCAATTATACCTATATCAGTTTTTATAAATATGGAAATGTAGATGGTGTTATATCTACTCTATAGTTACTCTTTTATGAGACTGAATGGTATTTAAGCAGATCATTTTCTCACTAGACTCAGCTTTCTTCAAGTATCAGTTCATTCTTTCAGACATAAGAACTTCAAGAAACCATAAAATCTGTGTAAATTAATAAAACGGTGAACCTGATGCAAGTATATAACGCTTCTATAAAAGTTTTATAGTAAATTGGTTAGACTGTTATTGAATCCACTCAGCACAGATGCTGATGGAAGGCTTCCTTTGGTTGCTAATATATTTGACAATCTGTAGTGCATTTATGAGCAAAGAATGCAAACAATATAACTCATGTTCTGGTTTTGGTGGCAAATATTAATTGCAGTATAGTAGTGAAAACCCAGGACTCTAGGTTTGGTGGGTGGTTTTTTCTTCCATGTGCCACTAAATCACTTTTTCTAAAATGACATGTTCTTTCAAAGGCAAGCATCAGGGTGATCTTACCACCCTAATGTACCCTGTGTATGTGAGGTAAGTCCACATGAGAGCTCAAAAAAATGCATAAACGTTTTAACAAAAATAAATATCTACTTTCTAGGCCCACATTATATTTGCCATGTTAGTTTGCACTGAGAGACTACTTTAAAAATGTAGAAAACACCAACACTTTTTGTTGGATATGCTTGAAGATAAATAGAGCTGTTGAAAAAGACACTTAGACATTTAAGTGCAAGAAGCCACACTTGGGCTTTTAGCATACATGTATGTCTAAACTGTGAAAATGTGAAAGCAAAGGCTGTGATTCATGGGGCAATGGTTTTTTTCCATACCAATTTTTTATTAGCATATGCAGTACAGGAGCTTACTCCAGGTATTCCCCTTGAACTTGATTTAAACCACTGGTAGCTCTCTAACACTAGGAGCTGTGGTATTTTGCCATGTATCATATCCCTCCACTTTTTATTACTAAATTGCTTGCTTATACCTTGTGATGGGTCCTTCAGTTTCTCATAAATTAATAAGGCAGCTGTGAATATTTGCAGGCAGGTTTTAGAGCTCTGAATCTGCTCCAATACAGACACTGTAAAAAAAAAAAAAAAAGAGAGAGAGGGAGAGCAGATAAAGCAAGATTTCTTTTCCTTACAATGTTCTTCCAGTATGAAGCAAAATATTATTAATCTAGACTGCCTGCTACTTTCATTTACCATGTAGCTGCTCATGGGATTACAGGCACAAAGGTTTCATAAATTTCAAATGAAATATGAACATTTGTTGTCAAAATACTGTTAAGCTATAAAAGCTCTGCTAGTAGTCGTCCTGCTCTTTTATTGTAACATTTATATCCGTGGGCGTTAGTGTGTTCTTGGGTCTGAAGGGGAATTTTTTCCCCCTCTTTAGTTTTTTTTTTCCACATGATTTTCATCCAGGTGACAGATAACAAGACAGGGGATTGGAAAAGACATACTTCTCATTTTTAAGACTATGGCAGATCCTTTCTGTAATTACGTGGCATTGCAAGGACCTTATCTAAGTAAGCATAGCACCTTAGATGCAATTTAGCACATAGCAGCCTGGAGAAGCAGGCAGAAACGTTTTGTTTTGTTTTTTTTTTTTTTTTTTTTTGTTTGTTTGTTTTTTTTCCCAAAAATGTAGCAGTGTGTCTGTCCTGTCTTCTTCCTTCCTCTCTCTGTGTAGCATTCAGCCCAGTGGTGTTATTTGACATGGCACTTGTCATACAGCATGGGGGAAATAAAAGATAGAAAGATAAGGGACATGTGTATCTCTCTGCTGCTTAATGTCTGGGTGTTTAGAGTCATAGAGCTGTGCCACTAAAGCTTTTACCTGTGTGAGCAAAGCCTGTCCAACTTAATAGTCAATAGGGTTCTTTATGGGAATAACACTGTGCATAAATTGTGGTGTTCAGCTCTACCTGAAATTACAAGGAGCTTGTTCAATGTATAGGTATTTACAGAAATGGGTATGTTGAGAAATCCAAATACAGAAGTCTCTACTTTTAGATATCCAAATTATAAATTTTTGTTCATAATGAAGCATTAAAAATAGGCTGAATAGTTGAGTTTCTACTTTAATAACACCACTTAAAATACTAAAGTCAATACAGTTTGCTTAGAATTTCTATTAGGAGATATGTATAGGGTGCTAAACTAGTCATTCATTCTTTGTCCAAGGTATAAGGAGGGTTTCTGTACTGTGAAAAACGATTATGACATGTTAAAACTGTGTAATAGTAAGCAGACACTTTTCAGTGCTGATGGGTGAATTCTGGAAATGCTCTATTTATTTTCTCTCTATTGACTAGTTGCATTCAGGCAAGACTGCCAGTGCATTGACTTGGAAAACAACTGAGACTGAACAATTTCAAACCATTGACATTATACTGCTTCATTTGTGAACTGCATTGCTTCTGCATGCACCAGTTACTTTTTTATGGAGTGCTTGCATGTTTAGGAAGCATTCAAAAAAGGAGAGATGTAAGCTAGCTTAGAAAGAAAGCTGTCCATTTTATCAATTTTATGTTTATAAGACCACTGAATAAAACAGGTTGGCAGTTTTAAAAAAATAAAGCCATGTAGCAATTCATGGATCTGCTCTGCATGCACTTCTATGCAGTATTAAAAAAAAAAAACCAACAAACTAAGAAAAGAAAAAGTTTATGGGTTTAGAATGTCTCCACAGAGAATATTTTCAGCTTTTGAAACAATATAATTTCCAGCTGCTACCTTCAGTGCAACTTTTGCAAAGTGTTTTGTAGCACCGGTGTACAGAAAACTGAATGAGAAATTAATTTGTGCCTGAGATTTAATTTGTGTCTCTGACTGTCTGTCTCCATCATGCTGATCAAGCTTCTTTGTTACTAATTCACATCACTTCTTACTAGCATCATTTCTGCTACACTAGTGTTGGCTTTGTCTGGAAAAAGACTGTTATTGTGAGGAGTATTTTCTTGTGTTATTGTGGCCAGTGTTTTCTTCCACTGAGATCTGAAATGGGGCTGTTCACCAGTAACCTGGAATTTCCGTATAACGAGCTGGATGTCAGGGCTGTGTCCTGCACAAAACCCAGAGCCAGGATGTGAGCAGTCCTGGGTACAGCTGTGCTGGGAGCTTAATCACTTGTGTGCCTGTGTGCAGACTCACCACGGGTTAGTCTAAGTGACCAGTCTTTAAATGACACTGCCTGATGTTTATTCATATTTTTTTCCCACATCTGATCTGTTAATTAAGCAAGAAAAAGGGGAAAAAAATCCTCCTACTGAGGATATTCCTCAGGGAACCTATGGCCTCTGAGATCTCTACTGAGGCCGACCCTTTCCTAGACTGAGTCGAGAGAAGCAATGCAATCAAAACACTTGTAAAAAAAGGACAGAAAAATACTGTTCCTTCTTTCTTCTGACAAAGACAAGGCAAAGTCACCGCAGCCTCCTGCTCCTGCAGCAGCAGCATTGACAAAAGCTGCTAAAAGCTCACGTCTTTTTGCCCACACTGTGCCCACAGCGTCCCCTGCTCCCCTCAGGGATTTTTTATAGCTGTAGTTGTTTGTAATTTAGGAAATAATTCTGCTTATCTTGTTTATGATGATGCATAGGAGCCCTTCACACTCTCCTAGCAGCACCACTGGTCTCCTGCTAAGCAGAATCAAACACAGTGCTGGGTGGAGAAGAAGACTGGAATATGCTTTTTGTAGCCCAGCAAGCCATGTGATTCCTTATACACCTGAGGAGAACTCCTACTGTGTAAAAAACACCTTTTCTGCTCACCTTCTTGACAGAAGACATGTTTTTACTGTAACTTTGTTTTTACACCCTAAGTAGGTGATTGACTGTTTGCTTACACTGTATGGACATTTTGCATTCTGTTGTATGTAATGCATAAAGCTTGTTTTCACGAGAGGATGTGAACCATTGGGTTATCACCTACCCATTTTGAAAAATACCAGGGACCTTTAAATGATGGATTATGAGCTTATTCCCAGTGTAGAGGTTGAACTTATTGTCTCTAGTAAGAAAATAAGGCCAGAAATGAGAATATTGCCAAGTCGATCAAAATGGAAGTCAGTGATATGATGGCTGCAGTGCCAGATGCACAGACTTTTCACTTCCTTATGAGAAACAAATATTTAAATTCTGTCATATAGAAACTCCAGAACATGTCATCTTTTCATGATTTACCTGGCCACCTATGAATGATTTTCATACCTGCTGATGGCAGTTCTTGTATAAGAAAGATGGAGCCCAAATATCTGTGTAGAGACTGATGTTCCTCAGATTCGCTTTTTGCTTCAGCCTCAGCTTTTCCTTTCCTGTGGAAGGAAATGTGGGCACAGCAGCAAAAAGGAAGCTGTGATGTTTTTTCCAGGCCCCAGCTCTGCAGAACTGGGTGCTCAGGACTCAAAGGGTCTGCTCTGCCCCAGACCTGTGCCACAGCGGGGGCTACACCCACCCTGTGCTTTGGATGCGCATCCTGCACCAATGTTCATTCATACTTTGTTGAAGACATTGGCTTTTTGCAGTCAAAGGTTGTGGCTTTCTGTCAGGAAGCTTTCATGAGCTTATTGACTGCGCTTCATGGGCAGCGTTTGATACATTGCCACTGATCGGATGTTGCATCCTGCTTCCGAATTGTTGGCATAACCCACCTCAGGAGCAACTCAGATCCACATACTGGGAGAGCCACTGGAGAAATCTACTGCATTCAGGGGTCATATTTTATTTACCTTTTGGCACTAGATACTGGAATAACACATAGTTTCATAGGTTTTTTTCTATATGGCTGAAAATGCACGAGCCGCACGGACTTGATGTAATTCGTGCAGTTCTGGTGCTGTTGGTGGGTCGGAATTTGCCTAAATGGGATCAATGTGAGTCATTCTTGGCCATGAAGGGATTGTCCTGGTGGTCAAGGCACAACTGCACAATCAGGTGTTTCCTGTGCTGGTCTGGTGCTTCTCCTATGTTAAGCCTTCCCCCCACCCCCGCTGTACTTTTTAAGAATTAACATTAGAGTGGGGCTTTTTCTTTTTCACATCTTGTCGAGAAAAGGAAATGAAGAATCTCACTGCTGTCATTGAGAAAATACATTATCTCAGAAAAATGTGCTGTAGACTAGAACTCTCACCATATGGCTCTTGCTTCATCAGTTGAAGAGAACTGCTTGTGAAATCATGGACTTGTTTTTTTCTTCCTGTTTTCTGATACTGCCCAGATAGTTTTCAGTGCTTCCAAATATTTATATTCTGATAGGCTCCCTTGTGAACTTCTCAAGCACGTTATAATGGCTTCAGAAACAAAGGCCATTAGAGAAAGAAAGGGCAGGCATGAACTGAAAGGCAAATAACATCTTAAAATATGTAGAGGTAGGCTGTAAATGAGATTGGTTCACCGGGACACTCTTTTGAAATATGAAGATAAACTGCTCCTCTGACCTCTGACGAAGTTACGTAATTATTTGGGAAGGTTTATCTCTGTGTCATTTCCTAGTTTGCTCCTGTTAGTGCCACTCTCTTACTTCACCTTAGGAAAAAAAAAAAAAAGGCAAAAAAAAAGCAAGCAAGCAAGCGAAAGCCTCTCTGGCTGGTTATCTGAATGTGGAATCCGCTGCTGAAAAGACCCTGGCCCTCCTGTTAACACAATACTTTTATCCGGTAATCACAGCCTGCGGGAGACAAAATAACAATTCATCTGGAAAACGAGATTAACTCATTTAAGTTAGGCAGTGATCACAGAGAGAAACACGTTGGTGTTATCTGTCTGAACGAAAGCATACAGATTGGAGGGCCATTCCGGTTCAGAGGGTCCATGTAGCAGGCCCAGCTTGTTGAAAGTAATTGGACCCTGTCAGAGTATGCCATTGTGAGATATGGATATTACAATGGAATTCTATTAATCTCTGACAAATCCCCTCTCATCTGATAAAGGCTGTATACCTCTGCTCTTCATTACAACAACGCGCTCTCCGCTGCTCTGTGGGGACTGGCGGGCGCTGAGCCCCTGTGGCTGTGTCACAGGTGAAAGGCAGCGCTGCCCTTTTGGGGATCTTTTAATCTGTGTGCTGCCAGGACCACTGGGCTGCTGCTCGGTGATTTGCTCACATTTTTATGAAGTTTTCTCTTTAGGTTATTTTCAGGGAAAAGAAAACCCTTGTTTTATCTTCTTAGGTATCCTAAATACTTTTGTTTTCTTGTGTTATCGGAATTCTCATTGGTAAACAGGGACTGATTAACACATTTCTTACAGCATTTGTGTTGTTATCTAATCTGCTTCTGATGCAGAAAGTTACAGGAATACTATAATTCTTATAAATACCTCTGTGTTTTAAATATTTGTAGATTCAAATCGTAGGAAGAATAAAAAATGCACTGGGAACAATGCATTTAAGGATGTCCTGGAGCACTTCTCATTTTTTTGTCAGTATTTGTTGAGCTGGTAGTACATTGGGGCCCTGATTCATGGCTTAACCTCCTAAATTCTTCAATAGTAGTAGTAAGTATAATAAGACCTGGGGCAAAATCCATAGATAAACGTGGCAAGTTAGTGTGAGAAAGGAAGAAGAAGTGATGTTGGTCAGTGGTCCTTCATTTATGTCACTCTATTCCTAGGTGCAGTTCTTTAACTTTTTAGTTGTAATTGTTTCTGCTTCCTAATTTTGTTGTTAGTATCCTAGCTTAACTTGGCTATATTTCTCCTGAATGTCATAACAAATTATGTGGAATATCTGTATTCTGAGCATTTACACAATTCCAAAAGATTTTTTCCGGAAGCAAGCCTGAGAAAGTAATGTATAAAGAAGGTTAAACAGAATACTATTTCTTTTAGGTAATGAAGTTAAGAAATACAATATTTTATCAGGAGAAACTGAAGAATCCAGGTCTGTTTATTCCTCTGTGGTGTCAACCATCACTAAAGGGAAAGGCAGCTCCTGGATGGAACTGCCTTAAGGGAACTGGGAACCTGTAAATTGCAAAATCTTCCTTTCTCAGACAGACTTTTGTCTAACAGGTTTTGCCTTTGTCACTGGAAAAGATCAACAGTAAGGTCTCATTCCTATTTGTAAATGCCTATAATGTGTGACTACATTGAGCAAAGGATACTTTTTCCTATAGAAATGAAACTCTTTCCTTTCTTGTCCTTCTCTAAGAAAGGACACATAGCTACAGCCCAGCTGTACGTGCCTTGGGAAGAGTCATTTGTCGGTAGGAAGATTTTGATAATATTATCTTCAAAAAATCAAACTAATTTTTCACTCAGAGTTGTTTTATTAGCAACTTGGACTGCGTGTTCTCCCCCTGTACACACAAGTGAAATACCACCAAGTACAAGAATGATTGAAAGCTTTGAAAGTGCTTTCAGCATTTAAGTCTGCTGTCATTAGACACATCATTTTACTCAGGGGAGAAAAATACTATTTTTTTAGATGTAAACACGAATGGATTTCTGGTGGGTTATGTTTCCTGAAATGTTCCGCAGTATTGCTTTTAATAAATGTTCAAAAATTCATAAGTCATTTTTCATGCTAAAAATATCCATCTGCTTTCACCAAAAGATGTAGTGTGGCAAAACCACATGGATTTCTGATTCCTTTTCTGAAGTAGAGTGAGAAAGATTTAAAAAGTCAAATGCAGCCATCCCATATCATCTTAAAATATAACCTTTGCAATATACCTAAGTCTCCTTCATGGTATTGTACACACATTTAGCAATAGAGAGGGAGAAAAGCATTCAGGTAAGTTAGATGGAGTTCAGCATTAATAGCTGAAATATCAGTTAGGAAGGGATATAATAACATTTTAGTTTTTGGCTTATAGTTGTAATAATACCATCTTTCAAAGTTCTCCTCATTCACTCACCCCAGGTGAGTACTTCTCTTTGATAACTGAGGAAATATCACCAGGTTATATTTTGGTTTGGGTTTTTCATTATTGTCGTTCTTGGTGGGAAACACAGGTGAGATCTCACACTATGGGAATTGTACATTGCACTTACAGTTTAATTGGCCCCAGATCTATTTTTTATGCCTGATGTCTTCATCTTTTTAGTTAGAATTAGTTTTTCAAGCCTGACTTAGCTGATGTGAGGAAGATCACTATTTAGTTTACAATGGCCAGCAGGACCAGTCTCTTACTGGTCACTGCTTAAATTTACCTGCTGTCCTCACGAACTCATAAACTAAAGACCAAGTTTTGTTATAGGACAAATGTTTCCCTAGCTCTTACAGTAATTGGTAGCCATATTCAAATCCTTAGGGAGAATTACCCTACAAGCATGAAATAGAATCAGATTTCCATATTCTTACAGGAGGAAGCATACAATCAATAACCAAATTCAAAATAATTTTACCTAGGGCCCAGCCTTACAAAGAGATTATTCTTTTGCTACTGTGGCATGAGAATTTTATTAAACTCCACGTAAGTTAATTTCTGGTAAGGGCTATATTGTCTTCTGGAGGTTAGCCTTGCTTTTCCTTCATATTTGCCCAAGGATTAGCTCTTGTTTTATTTACCCATGGTCAGGTACCTCAGTGTGGCCCCTCATCCCCTCTATCAGCAGTGAGAGTGCCATGAGACAGTTTTATCTGGTGCAGCAGGTGAGTGAAGCACAGTCACAGAGAATCAAATAGAAACATATGGATTGCAGTAAATTTTGTCAAACTACTTAAATTACCAGGAATTTATACCAAAAATAAAAATATGAGGCTGGCATTCCAGTAACATCGTCTGTGTCAATTGGCATTTCCAGGCAGGACATCGTTAGAGATGCCCAGGTTTGCTAGAAAACATGAAGATAAATATGTTTGCAAACTGGTAAAAACAACAGATATGGCAGTTGCTTCATATATAACTTTTAAAATCCATGTGGGATTTGTAAACACAGTTCCCAGCCTACAGCACCTTCATGGACTACCTGGTATGATGGTTTGGTACAGAACAGTTGTTCAAGTTTGACCATCAGATGTGATTGGATAATTTTAAGGATGTTGGCAAGTTAAAATTACAGTGATAGTATCACATGACTTTTAGTTCAAAAGTTGAGGGAAAATTGCATTATTGTAGTATGTTAGCAAAGGGAGCTTTTAAATGTGGTGATGTGATTATTTGTATAGTGTAGTTCAATTGTAGTGGCTTTAATCATTCATGTAACACAGTTATGTATTTGGTGGCAATACACATAGTTTGACAAATATAATCAGTTTCAAAGAAAAAGCAGGTGCATGTATTAAGAGGCTATCTAAATATATTTGTAGCCAAATTTTTATCCATTTTTCTTAGCAGTGCATCAATCAAATATTTATTTACAAGGATTTTTTTTTCCCCAGTGAAACATTGCTTGTGCACCTTAGTTGTTCTTGATTTTGTTCATTTTAAGCACGTTTTCACTAAAGTGTTCTTCTTCAAGCTATTCTCAATTCAATTTGAAGTGAAAGGTTTCTGAGTTTGAGTAATTTACATATAAAAGCTTTACTGTACATTTTATAAAATGACTGTGTTCAGAAAACAACCATTTCTATTTAACAATATTGTTATTCCACAAGGTGAGGTCCTTTCCTCACTGTCTTTTGCTTTTACTAACAGTATTTGTTCTTGTCTTAATTTTAAATTGTTAGTGCCTGAAAATGTATAACTTCCCCCTTTTCTCTCCTACTGTACTGAAGTGACTAGAGACCTCCTGTGATATGTGATGTAAGAAGATTAAAAATATATTTCTTTTGTCAAGCTAGGAGTGACACACACCCACAATTCTTTTGAGACACTCCTCTCTAGTTTTACTTAAATAAGTGATAATTGTTGATGGCAATTTTGGACTTAAAATCATTGCACTCAGTACTGAATTTTAAAATGATTCTTTGCATTTTATTGTTGTCTGTAAATCCCCAGCAACCAGTTCTGAGCCTCTCACTAGTCTATCATCTCTTGTTTTAGAGGAATATAGGAACATATGCAATATTTATGAGTAAGATGCTGTAAAGAGAGGCAGCTGAGGGTAGTTCAGATTGGACCTTGGATCAAAATGAGATCTGTACAGAGAGTAGCTTAGTGATATTAAAAGGTGATGCTATACCAGAAGTCAATGCATTTTAATTATTCAGGAATTAGCATATAAAGTTTCTCCAGCTGCATTACAAACTAGTTAGTTTGTAATCTTTTTCTATTCAGTGCAATTTCAATGCAATGAATTAATTTCTTTTGAAAACAATAAACTTCTATTCTAAAGAAGATCCATAAAACAACTTTAGATTTTATATTTTGTTTTCAGGAAATTTACTGAGTGTAAAGCTTTATTTCTTAAGCTTAATCATTGATGAATCTTTTTTTTTTCTCGAGCAATAAGCAAATGCCAAATAATGTTTGCTGGCGGATGAAAGATTTGTACTTGGCAAAACTGGGTTTATCACCACTGCATAATCTTATGAAAAAACTGTGATGCAGGTTACTAGTGCTCAGGTAGTATTCAGCATGTTCAGGTGCCCAGTAGGGCTAATCAGAAATGCCACTTTGTAGCTGTGCATCACAAGTGGAAATCTCCATAAATGTTCTGTGGATGATACACAGCTGCCAAAATGCTGTTAAATATGAAGATTTTCGAGTCGAAGAGGACTTTAATAGATTTTGGAGAGATCTTTTGGAGTCTTTAGAGTGATTTATTTGTTTGGTTTGGTTTGTAGAATTAAAAGTGTACGAGATCGGTTTTGCACTTTTTTATCAGATCAAGTATTCTGTGTTTATACATTTGAGGATGAGCTAGGTGTAATTATCAGATTGAGTGAGAATGTTTCCCTTAAACAAGGAGCAGCAATTTTCTGCATTAAAATCTCTTTACATGTAGGTTTTCTCATAAGGCAGAAATTGCCTTTGCATGTTTTTAATCTATTCAGTTGCAGTTATTTGTTTACCTCCAGTTTTAAGGAGGGGAGTGGGGTTTGGTATCAAGAGAAGTATGCTGAGAAATGAAGGCAGGTGATATCTTAGCATTCTGCAACTTGCATCGGTGCCTCCAAGCTCACCAACTATTCCTTTTTGTGTGAGATAGCCCTCTGCCCCAAAGAATCACAAACTTTCTGCTCCCTACTAATTCTGTTGTCTTAGTTGCTGAAACAGCATCTATATATTTTATTTTTTTGGAGATACTGGAGGAGAGTAACAGAGGGGCTCATTAAGGGCATCTGTTATCTTAGTTCATACTTTATTCTGAATTTTAAGAGTGCCTCAACAGAAGGGATTAAGTGAGAAAAGAACAGACCATCTTTTTTTACTGCTCTTCTCTACCAATTGCTCCCAGTGTCAGACAGAGCCCGTGATTACTGCTGTGCAAAGCTTTGCAATATGGTTGGTGCAACCACATTTGGCACTGATTCACAAGTCATTGCAAACACCATTTCATAGCAAATCCTAATGTAGCCTGAAGATAAAAACCATTGTAAACACTGTACGGGTTGAGACTGCCTTTGTGCTGATAAATATTTCCTTAACATTTAGATGAAGATGCTGTGCTTGCTTTATTTAAATACAATTGTATCTGTAATGCCAGCAGAGACATACAGTGGGTGAGGAGACTGGCAAGTTATGGAGGAAAGAGGAAACACTTGGAAGTTTTGGTAGGAGTAGAGTGTCCTGGGAAACAATTTGCTTCTCTGAGTAAACTTGAGTTTTGCCCTGATGATGTGTCTGGGACTTGGGCTACCCTGGGCTTGGGAGGGGCTTGTGTGTTTGTGGGGACTTTTTGTCATGATGCATGTGTCCTATCAGAATATTGCAATCTAAACCCATGGATTTTATTGCAAAGACATTCTCAGAGCAAGGAATCACTTTGCTTCTTAACATTGTGTTGCTGCAAAACAACGTTCTTCCTTACTGTCCCTGAAACAGTTCTGATGTGTTTGCAGGATGATTGCTGGATCAGGCATTCATGTAAATAGTGCTGTAAACAGACTGACACTGTGCACTGCACTGCAGGGAACTGAAATAAACCAAATTCTTTGGAAGCTTTGGGAAGAACCTAGCTTTAACTGCATTTTTGGCCACAGGGTTTCTTTCTCACAGGTACAAATTTTGGTGTGCCTCAGGGCTGAAGGAACTGCAGGCCATGCAACTGCTTGGAGGAGCTGATGAGTGCATCTGTATTTGGAGCTCATAAGCTGTGATGCTGCAGAGTGGCTTACCCTAAATACAGAGTTGTTGAGATTTTGGTATTGGTTTTTTGCCTCTCTCTCCTCCCATTGCATAAAAAAGGAAGTTTTACATCTTATTGAAGGACGGTGGGAGGGAACGAAATGGAGGGAAGAGAGACAAATCACCATCTGTAACAGTACAAAGTGAGTCATCTCTATTTTAGTGCTAATTTAAGAAAATGTTGCAATTGTCTGGTATTGTTGGTAATGAGACACTTTTTAGTGAACCCCACTTGATTGGATGTGCAAGCCTCAGGAGTGCTCTCTCTTATCAGGTAGTTAATGCTGTGGCCAATATTTTGCTGTCAACATTAATTAGAGATTTGGGAGGGTAACTGGCACAGAGATCGGTGCCCTCTCATTCTCGAGGATAACAGATTAAAGCAGTGAACAGCAGAAGGGCAAAATGTCCCCCTCCTAGGGCCAACTCAAATACCTTAGATAGAGGCAGAGAGAGAGAGAGAAGCTCCAGAAAATCTTTGTGTGTTGAGAGTAATGTAGTGCAAACTTTCTCCAGCAGTGGAGTCTGGATTGTATCTAGGTGTAAAAATGACAAATTAAAACACGTCTGTAGAAGGAAAATTTGACTGATTCTACAGAATTTTCTTTCACGTTTCCTATATACTGTTCAAACTAAGGCCACTTTTTTGTTTCCAGGAGGCAATCCAAACTGCATCAAAATACTCTGCTGTGACCTGTCAGACACCATTGCCTAGGGCTCCTTTTTGGTGCATCTTGGGAATGTAAAATGGAAGGAGGAAAATGAAATGCCGTTTAGGTTTTACTTACTTTTGGGAACTCTTAGGACATGTACAGGACCTTACTGGGGATATTGGGAGGCAAACAGTCCTAATGTTGGACTACTCAGTGCTTCCTTATTAATGCTAAGGAACAGGATAATTGTATTTTTTTCCCCAGATTTGCTGCCAGGGATCTTGAACAATGAATTCATCTCCACATCTATCTTTTTTCTTGTTCATAGTGGGAGACAGCAATATTGAACTCTTTTTGAAAGCACTGTATGTTAAAAGCTCTGTGTGTAATTCAGATTGTGTTATTAATGATAATTCTAATGATAGATAAAGAAATTTTTAACTGTTTTCAGGCTTTTCAGGTAGCATTCTTGTCAAATTGCTTCTTTAAAAAAGTAAAAATATCCCATTTGTACTCTGAAGTCATTGCTGTAGGGAGGTTTCAGAAATTACAGGTAGTTTTATTGATGTCCCTGGGGTTTAATTGTGCCTATTTGTTTTTAATCTACAGATAAATAGTAGTTAGGAATTACTCTATTCAAATTTGTTTCACATCCCCATTATAGTCTAGTGGTACTGCAACTGCTCTTGGTGTTCCCTCCTCTGTCCAAACCTAATTTTGTAAATTTTAACTGAAATGATGAGGTAGTAAATCTTAGCTACCAGGCACATGAGCAGGTTAAATTACCCAGTGGAGAAGTTGCTTATTTGAATCATGTCCAGGCCATGAGGAGCCCGATCTGAAACTATTCAAGGCCAAGAAATACTAATTTTAATATATAGCACGATATCTCTGCCTTCGTAATCCTGGAGGGCGCGTTAGACAAGGAGCTCTTTTCTAGAGTTATGGCTATGGACAAGGCCGTAGAGGAATAGTTTCTTTTAAAATGTCACTGCTTCTTACATCTTTTTACTACCCTTAGCTTTGTACCCTCGCTGGGTACAAAAGGGCTGCTGCTCCTTCGTCCCCAGTAATGTTTGGAAATGCTCACTGTGCTTCTGTTCCTGCTGCTCTCAGTCCGTAGATCCCGTTTCTGTCAAACTGTGTTCAGCACAAGTAGAAGCTTCTACAAACCGTAGAAGAAACTTGCCTGAAGGGTTCCTAATTTGGGGAAAACTAAATGAAAATATAAAAAATTTTCTCCCCTTGGTTTGCTTTAAAATCAAGATATCCTCATTTTTCTGATCTGTAATGTAATTGGCTTGCTTGTCACAGCCCCAATATGAACTAATAAAATGTCTGAAGTCCTGCAGTAGGAATATCTCATCTCGTGAAGAGCAGTGTATGTATTTGGCATGTTTAAAAAATGATTAATTGTGATTACGGACAAATTAATTGAAGGAAGAGCTGAGCACAGAGAGTCTCAAAAAATCTAGTCATGCAAATCTTGAGATGATTGTACTAAATATGTGGAAAGCATCTTGGAAATAATCTAAATGCATGTCTTTAAACATGTTCACTGCAGAAGTCCTTTCTAAACAGGTATGAGATCTCTTCCAGAAAAACCATATTTAGGACCTGAATATTCTCCAGACCCGTCTCCACTGGGATGGATTTGGGCAGAATTTCTGTATAGTTTTCTACAGAGTTCTCAGGAACCCTCTTTCAAGATCTTCACAGTAAGAATTTGATAAGTTCTCTGCAGAAACCTGTTGAAATGTTTACCTGTCTGTATGTGCATTTATACATTTTATAAGCACATACACATTTTCAAAAGTTTTCCCTTGTCCTTGAAGAGAAGAACCTTAAGAACCTCAGGTCTCAGTGCTTGAAGTTCTGGTAACTGTTTTATCAGAACAGAAAGTGATGCCTTCACATCATTCAACTCCTGAGTTTTACAGCGTTGACAAGTATTGGAAATACTTGAAGCTGGAAGCTGTGACCATGCCTTCTGCAAACAACTCTGCCCGTTATTCCTGCAAGGTACTAACCAGGCAGGACTGGCCTTTTCTAAGGTCACCTTTGGTTGTGTGGAGTGGAACAACTGACTTTAAACTATAGGAAGGTGAAACCACTGTTATCACCTACAGTAAATTTTAATTCACTTACCCAAATGAGCGCTGAAGCTTTTACATTATTGTTTATACTCTCTGACTGTCTTTAATTTTTTGAGTTATATGTATTTAAAAAATATAGTTGACATGAGAAAAATTTCCTACTGCAAACAAAAAAGAGAGAAAACGAAGAATTGGTTTTGGTGTTGGTTTTTTTTTTTTCTGTTTCTAGAAAATAGAAAAAAGGATATTCAGTGTTTTAAATGCTGTGAAGTAATTATTTTAACTGCCTCTAACCAAGAAACAGTTAAAAGACTCCTCTTGCATCCTGTCGTTTGGAACAAAATAAAGGCTGACAAATTAATTTATGAAGGTAGCACTGTGGATTAGACTGAAAACTATTTGCATAGAATCTGTGCATGGTAGAAAAGATTGAAAAAGATGACTCTGAATTCTCAGACTTTGGGGGATGATGTGGCTTTATACATTTTTGTTGTCGTTCAGTGCACTGTTTAGAAAAGCAAGTATATAAAGTCATATATAACGTTCATTGAGAGATTGCTGGGAGTGGACTCAAGAATTCACAGTGGCTGATTTGGAGTCCAACATTCAGATATGGCAAATGCTGCGTCCTCCTTATGTGAACCTCACACAAGGAAGTTGTTTATATCATCCTCTTGGAATTACTTTGACAAGGGTTTTGAAAATAATTTCGAGTTGTGGGACAGATTTATATCTGATTCAACCTAAATATATTTGGGTTTAGTCAGCCTCCCTGCAACAGGACCTGCAAAACCAAACTGGGCTGCAAATGGAAAAGGTGGCTCAATGTGTGGGGTTGCTCTGACCGGGTCACTGGGGAAGTGTGAGGGTGGAAGGGAACGCAGGAGATCAAGGCTTCAGATGTCTGCTGGGTGCTGGGCTGTGCTGCCTCTGCTGGTAACTTACGGCTGAATTTCGGGATAGGTAATTGTGGTTATTTGTGCTCACTCTGCCTTCTCCAGGCTGTGTCACAAGTATTTCAGGAGAAATGGCTAAAATGCTGCTCAAACTGAGAGCGCTTTGGAAGAGCGAGACTTCTCCATATCTGAGAGGGAAACAGGAATGAAAGAGGCAAAGAAACCCACATTGTCGAGAAAGTGTGTGAGTTTAGAACCTAATTATACTCCCATTGAATCCAATAACAAGAATTCCTATTGATTTTAAAAGGAGAATGATTTGGCAACATTTCATCTCCTCACTCTGCACTAGCAAGTGCATAATGGTCTCTTTTAAACCTATTCATTTGTTTCAACCTTTATTGGAGGACAGAGTGCTTACAGCTGGCAGAAGAGGGGGAGGAGAGAAGCTGTTTTATTTATAACACAATTCAAGTAAAAAAAAAGTAAACCAGACCATCTCAAATACATTCAGAATTGCAGAAAAAGCTATTATTAAGGAATTACAAGGTTTTTGCCTTCACATTCTAACCAGCTCTTTTTTGTGGCTTTGACATTGCTGAGGGGTTTGTTTTTTTTTTTTTTTTTTTCTGTAGAACAAGACAGAAAAACTTAGGAAGTCTGCACAAAAGTCTTATTTGCCATTTAGTGTGTTGAAGCTGGGCTTCATGGGAGTGTTATTGTTTGCTTTGGTTTTGCTTGTATTTAGCATGTAGCTTTTAAAAGCCCTTCATGGCTGGAGAGTTTTTATTGTAAACATAAAACATTAATTTAAACATTAAAAATTTTACAGCTGCTTTTTAGTACATAAATTTTCACAGACACTCAAAGACGGTGATTTTTGTTTTACTGTTTTCTTTTTCTTAACTGCTCTGAAGTTGCATAGAGAGGGGACAAAAACAGAATACTGATAAAATGCTTCATATTTAGATCTTTGAGCTATAAGACTGACATTCTTAGCCCAGGGGAGAATTCCTAGTAAGTATGGGATAAATGTTAGTGCTGCCAAAAAAAGAAAACATTCCCACAATTGGGATTTTGGGGGAGATCCTTGTTTTTTGTCCCTTAAACAGTTTTTCAGTAAATCAAAAACATGAAAAAGGAATGAGAAAGGAAGAAGTAAAGCAAGTTAATCTCATAGACTAGAGCAGCAGAATTGTTGCTCTTGGTGTGATATGTCCATCACAACAGGGCCTTTAGAAAAGCTCCTTCCACAGTCCAAGACAACAATAACAAAGAAATAAATAGAAATTGTGTGGCAGTGGTAATGTTTGGAGTTCTTTGGCAGTACAGAACACAGCTGTGTAAGGTTCAAAAGTAGTGGCTGCCCAGCTGCCCTGCTCTGACAGCAAGTGTTGGTTCCTGAAGGGAGTGTGCTTAATTCTCAGCCATGGAAATTGGAGAAGCTTCACTGGTTTAAGTGGATCTGCAGGACATTGCAACAGTAAAACAGTTGTATGCAGTGAGTAATTTTGTAATTTTTTTCCGTAGCAATACCTGCAGGAATTTAAATTTGGCAGAGAGCTGCTCAGGGAGAGCAGTGAAATCAAGTGACATTTGACATGATTTTGAACTGTCGTAGTAAGTGGTGGAAGAACAGAGCTGGGACCATGGGTGCAGCAGTGTTTCCTGAAGTAGAATGGCTCAGTAGTTTTTGTATTATGTCAATGGTATCACATTTTTATAAAAAGAAGTAGCTGGAGGTGCTCAGAAGATTGTAGGTACTGGTCTCTGGTTATAATAAATGCTGAGAATGGAAACACTTAAAGAGAGGGTCTATCATGATAAGCAGGGTTGAAAGGTAAACATACAGTTTTATCCTGCCCTATGTATTCAACTATCCAACCACAACCAGAGAGCAGATGCTTTTTGTTTTCCAAGTACTTGAGCAGGAGAGATGAGATGGGCAAGCCAGCTCTGGTGGTGAGGAGAGCCCGGTGTAAATGCAGTGTCTGTACTTCTGGCTTTTTCTCTGACGGAATGATTTGCAGACTGACTGATATTACCCCTAGAAACCTATTAGCCAACTGAATTTCATCAGCAATCAGTCACTTTGAATTAAAAAATCGAAACATACGTACACTGGATATAAGAATGCATTATGTGTATGCTTAAAGCCCATTTGAATTTCATTTAAGGGTGTTATTAAGGCTCCGTGCAGATAACTTTTAGTGACACAGCAGATAAGTACAATAGAGAAGCATCTTCAATATACAATAGCATTAACAGATTTATCTTTGTGTATAACACAGAGCTGGCTGGATAAGTGGCTGAACAAATGAATTCTGTTTTTCTGCATGTCACTGGATTGGTCTTTGCAAGTCTGGATGAAAACCAAAATCAACAAATTAAGAAGACAACAGTATTGCTTGCTTGTTTCAACTTCAAACACAGGAAAAGCACATTTTGAAGTTTCCAGAGGCCGTTGAAATGTGTGTTTCTTTTACATTGTTTGCTATTAAGCATGTTTGCGTTGCAGAATTCAACAAATCAATCCCGTGCTGTTTGGCAAAAAAGTAGGAAAAGCTCCCAGACCATCAGTTTGTTTGGCTCAGAAGGATCTGTTGATGGAAATGACTGGCAAAGGCATTTAGTGTGTATTCACCAGTGTTCCTTTATAAATAGTGCTAACTCAAAAAGCTAAGAAATATACAAACACATGTACTGGAAAATTTCTGGTTTTAAAAATAATAAGTGAGAAAATGTGGTGCTGGTGTTGTATTGGATCAGGATGGGGGGACAGTTAGCTGTTTCCTTCAGCTACTAAATAACCCATATAACTTTGCTCTCATCAGTTTTTAATTCTCTGCCTCTCTCTATTCAGAAATTTGAAGTACAATTAGAAATCAGTGTTCAATGACTCATAATTTAAGCCAAAATGCAGTTGTGGTACTGCTCACCTGTGTGTCTGCTCAGGTTCATGCTGATGCAGGGCGTCTGATACTCACAAATCCCTTTCCAGGGCTGTAGGAAAGCCACAGCAGTGAATTCCTCTTTCCCTCTTTTGCCCCTGTGCCATTTAAGGAGCTCGTGCACCAGTTATTAATTTCTCCACTTGTCTTTCAAGCTTGAGTAGCCGACTCCAATATCTGGGAGCGGCTGCACAGGAAGCGTTATTCATTAGGACAGGTGGCTCGAGCGTGGAATAATCACCATTGCAGATTTATTCCGTGGAGGCACAGGCAGAGCTGCTCAGGTCCCCGGCAGCAGCACAGGTCAGGGAGGTGGCACGAGCCTCGTGGAAGTCCCGGGTCAAACACCCCAGTCAGATTGGTCTCTGCAAGAGAGATCAGGCCCTGGTAACATCTCTTGTGGTTTCTTTTATGTTAAAAGTGGATGATATTTCACAAATAAACAGTCACGAAGCAAACAGAATTTGTCCTGGCTGGGATGGCTCTGGGGTTAATAGCCTGGAGAAGTATTTCCTGCAATGCATTAAAATAAGTGAGTAAACTATCCAAAGAAACAGAGGCTTCAAACGGCTGTGGATACACATGGATACATCCATATGAAATTTGTACATGTAAACACAGGCATCAGCCTAGTAGAAAGTGTTTTCAGTGAGGGGAGGTGATACAGAGACAGGAGAGTAGGATGGTAGAAAATCCTACAACCACAGAATCGAGCTTCCCTACAGTCAATAAGTCATAGAGGCTAAAAATAGTCTTTTAACAAAGTTGTAGAAAACCTTATTTTTTATTCACTTTCTTATAAAATTTATTTGTATGCATATATGTCTGTGTCCATGCATACATGCTGTCTGTACACATAAATACATAGGAACAACACATGCACATATGATGTGCACATATTTATTTTAAGCAAGCAGTGCTGTATTAGTACAGTAGATGACTGGTTGCAGGTAGATAATATAAATGGTTCACAGAATTAGTGAAAATGTTATTTTATGTGTGCTATTACACAAAGCGTGCTGCTACAGAGCATTTGAAGCACAGGCTTCATCATTACTGGTGTGCACACAGTGTGTGTAAACACCTCAGAAATACATGTATCCAGTGGAAATTGCATGTGAGTTGTTATCTGGACTTGCTATTAGTCCTTTTTTTTCGGTCATCATAATGTTACAGTGTTTTTATTTCTCCTAACCAGATTTTAGTAGACCATTCGTACTCTAGGTCAGGAAATATTAAGAACTCTTTAAAGAAAAGCACTGCAACATTCAGTAGCTCTGATCGACTGTTTTTTAGTAATCTGCCTGAGCTTTCTTGCTTCCTCTTCTTGAGCAGTTTAGTGGAGTTTTGTTGGAGTATTTGTTGTGTTTGCTTGAGCACTTGAAGACAGCCAGCGCGTCCCTCCCTGCCGGAGCTCGTTCTGTCTCAGTCAAACTTGTGCTCTTTGTGAAAAGTCTCTTTATTTTTTCTGCCACTAACACCAAGATCCTGTCTTTGTGGTTTGGGGTAGGTGAACGTTTCTTGACCTCATAAACTTTGCTGCTCTGTCCGTGTGTGGTGGGTTTTAACAGCCAATACACTTTGGGAAAGGCGAGGTCCCAAAGAGCTATGTCCTTCTGCGACAAAACAAAGCAAAAAAGTCACAGCTCTTCCCCTGACTGAGCTGCTGCTTTGCTAACAGTTTGCATTTTAAATTTGTTTTTTAGACAATACTTTTAGAAACTTGTAGTGATTTATGTCTGAGTCAGTAGTTAATTTAAGATGCAAAAGGCAGGTGGTGAACTCATACAGTGAACTTTGATGTTTTAATATAAACCCGTGGCTTCACAGATTCTTCCCATCCAAGTGCAAAGAGGACTGACTGCTCAGATAGCACTCCCGAGTAAATAAATAAATAAAAGAATAAATAAATCAATAAATGCTTTAGTAGAAAACAAAAGCACAAAGAGAAGAAAGTAATAAGGTTAAATAACAGTAGTAAACACTCAACAGTATTGGTTGTAATACATATTAAGCCATGTGATTCTGGCTTACTTATTGCTCTAAGTTACATTGCATGGTCCTAATTCAGAGTGCTCTTAGGCTGACAATTTTATATGCAAAGTAACATCTATCTATCTATCTATCCATCTATCTATCTATTGACCTGCTGAAAGGTCAGAGGAAAAAACTTAAAGGATGGCTCTTTTGTTCACAACACTCTTTAGATTTCTTTTGAAACTGATGTTTCAGTGCACTTTTGTATACTTTCAATATATTTTTCAATATACTTTTTCTCTGTGGCCAGGCTCAGACTCTGTAATTCTTGGCATTCATATTCTGTAAGTGCCTCCTTTGTTTATTTTACATTAAGGCAAATGCTGCACCATTCCCTTACCTTTATGGTATTTCTACTGTGCCTTTATTATTATATATAATAAGTGAAAGCACAGCTATGTTAAATTTTATCCAGCTAAACAGTAAGGTAGATATGTGAAGAAAAATTATCCTGTGTTTTCTAATTTTGAACCTCTTCCAGCATGTTCTGTGGCAATGGCGTTAATTCATTTACTTGGGTTGTGTTCAGTTACAGTGATAAGTGTTTTAATACTCAAGTGCATTTTTTTACACTGACATCTTAGGGAGATGCTCAGCTTTACAGAATGCTGATAGATCAGTTGTAAAAATGAAATAGTAAATCTTAATGTACTAAACTGAATTTATTATACTTTATGTCTATTTCCAGGGAAAAATAATTTAGATTACTTTCGATGCTTTATGTATTTACTGGGTGAAAACCTGGCTTACCATGTCCAAAGCAAAATTCTTCTGGATGAAAGAGAGCCATGATACCACCTCAGGTATTTTTGACTTCTGGTTAACCATTAGAGTGTAGTTTGTAGCTGAGCAATGTTAATTTCTGCTCCTAACAAAATTAGTTTTGATGGAAGCTTGTAGAACTGCTTCAGTACAGAGGATCTTTGTGAGGTATTTGTATAGAATAGAGCTTATAACTTTTGTTTTCTGTTTTCGCCAAAATAAATTTTTCAGGTGTTGTCATGAATATTAATTTATTACAAAACAAAGGTGTCTCAAGTTTAAGAAAAATGGAATTGCCTGCATTGTTTGACCAATTTTTCTCAGTTGTATAATGGAAGTGAGAAACTCTTTCGTCTGATGAACAACACAAATATCAATGTGATAAAATTTGCCATCCAGGAAAACTATAAATCCCAAGCCTCTTTGCTGGGGAATGTGGTTGGCACAGTCCTGAGGCCAGGTACCCTGATCCATCAAGGTTTAGTCCATTATGAACATCTTAGATAACAGGGATGGCACTGAACCATCCCCAGTCAAAGAAGGAAATAGAAATTTTTGTTTGTACACAACCAAAAAGTGTAAAAATATTTTCCTAAATATTTTAGTATCATCTGTTTGCCAGTATTTATAGAGGAAAAAAACCCCAAAACCCACTTGGTTTCTCTCTTTGAATCTTCTTACTTTCACTTACTTATAACTTACAGGCTGTGTGGGTGGGTTCAGAATTTATAATAGTTTGCAGGTGTTTCTCTCTGTTTTTCTTACCTTTACTGTCTTTTTGTTTGTTTAAAGGAAATCACAGTGGTATGAGTCGAGTTGGAGCTTGCAAATGTAATAGAATGGTTTATCCTGGCAAGGGATAAACCTTGGAGGGAAGGACAAGGGAAGAGAAACAAGACGAAGATGGAATATAGGTTCAATTAATTAAGGATAGCAAGTAATTTTAATCTGAACTCAGTTATGCAATTCTAGTGAGAATAGTGTTGAAAACTTACATATGGGAAAATATTTTCTTAGGTAAGACTGAAGTTTTAGTTCCAAGATAAACCTAATTTTGACCTTAGTTTTGTATGAAAATCTATTTTCTCCATCACATTTGCATTAGAGAAATGTGTCCAGTTGAGTTTGCCCAAATTTTCTGCATATAAGTCAGTCTGATTTTGATGTGTGGGATTTATTATTTTTTTTTAAAGATTGTATAGCAAGATTCATTGAGCTGATAAAGATTGTATTTTCATGACAAGGTTTTTTTTTTTCTGTTAATTCTGAGCTTTCTCTATTCTAGTGATTATTTCCTCTGAGTCAATCATGTCTATATGTAAGTCAATCAGTGTACGTGTTCTTTCCATCTTAGAAATATTCCAGGATCTGAATTTAGTTCCAGGCCTCCAGTAATGTTAAGCCAGGGCCCCTTGTGGGACTGAGTTTCTCCAGCTCCAGCTTGGGGAGCAGAATTTCTTTGCAGCAACAGTCCACCAGTTCCATGTTGCAGTTTCTCTACTTACAGATGTTTCTTACTCAGTTTCATTTTCAGTAGGTGATTTTTTTGTCCAGATATCAGTGCACCTTTGTGTCACTGCAGAGATAGTTTGGTTTTGGAAAGAGCCCCACCACAGCAAGAAGATAACCAAGTGAGGCTCTCTAAACCTTTTCTGTATTTTCTCCTTCTTTTTCCTTTTTTATTTCCATTAACTTTTTTTGCTCCAGAGCACAACTGGATGGACTGGATTTGACTCTTGTTGTGCAATCTTGGCTCCCAGTAAGTCCCATCTGTGCTGCTCCTTGATTTAACAGGAGGGCTCACTTATGAGCAGGGCAAAGTATTTTTCCCATTCTGCAACGTGATGAGTGAAATACATCCATGTTTCATGTTTTATCCTGTTACATAAATAATCTTATCTATCCTTGCAGTATTTCTGTTAGCTACATCATTGCTAAATTTTGTAACAATATGCCCTTTGCAGTAAAATGTCACCAAAAAGTTATATACTGTAATAATTTTCATCTGTTTCATAAAGACAGACAATTTTTAAGATTCATGTTCGTTTCATCATTGAAATCCGAGTCTTCATACATTAATTTATAATGAAACCTCATGCTCCCTTCTACATTGATCACTAATTTTCTGTCTCCTTGATATGTGTTAAAATAAACTATAGATATAAAGGGCACGTTATATGCCTGACACTGTTGAGTTAAATAGAACACACTTCTCTAACTCATCCCTGTGGTCTGGCCTTTGTTTCACAGGGAAAATCCTCAAAACCCAATTGTAAAAGATGGGCTGCTTTCACCACGCAGATGATCTGATGTGTTTCTTGTTTCTGTCTCCAGATAACCTGGATAATGAATTTTCAAAGGGTGGCCTGCAGCCCATTCTGAATGCAGGCTGCAAAAAAACACTTTTTGAAGTTGCATATAAAAACATTGCACTGCAGCTGAATATTTTTTGTGTGCCCTCCAGATCAAAATCAATGTTGAAAAAGAAAGGATGATACAGGTTAAGAACATAACATGAAAACCGATGCAAGGGATGTGAACTGAGGTGTACCTCGTTTATTATCCTACCTGACAACACTGAGCACCAGCTGCATTTACAAACAGCAGAGCTCCATCACAGACTCACGGGGAGATAATCTGTCCTGGAGCACTGGCTTGCATCTCTAATATAGTTACAGACTGATTTAAGTCATGAAACAAGATGTTCAGTGTATTTCCAATTGTTTTCATTAACGATGATAAACCTATTGAGCTGACTGCTACAGTTCAGTCTTACTGGGAAAATGTCACGTTTGTGAGCCTTCCAAATAGTGGGTGACATTTTCTGCTCCGAGGCAGTCTAGGGGAGGATAGCCCTGATACACTTGGAACAGAAGGAATTACATCTGAGTGTCGCCCAGTGCAAATAGCAGTGGGGAAGAAGGTAAAGCTTCAGAGGTCCCCTGGTAAATTAATTTTCCCTAATTACATTTCATGGCAGGAAACACTGATATTAGAAGTGCCTGTTGAAATAATACAGTATTTAAATTCTGATTAATCCATAGGTCAGGCAAGAACTGTTCAATGCATGTCTCCAGAAGGAAAGCTCTGCTTTGAAAGAAAAAGGGACAAACATCCACACTTAAGTAGACAGGTTGAATAATTTCAAATGCTAGTTGGAATTTGGTGCCAGACAATAGATAAGTTAAGCTGGTAGCTAGAAAATTACCAGAAGTGTGAAACATCATCACTAACACACCTTCCAGAGATCTGAGGCAGAATGATTTATTAACTTAGTTTTCTTCCCTCCTCTGTCTTAGGAAAGCTAATTTTTTTATTTTCCCTTTGCAGAAATCCTTTGGTAAAGGCATAGTCATAATTCACCAGGACAAATAATTATTGATAATATGGGTGCCAGGAAAATATTTGTACTCTGGTGGGATGATAGTTCAGGCTAAAATAGGACTAGTTAGAAAGCTATTATTTTATTCAATTTTTGCCAATATAATAATTTGTCAAGCACTTTAATTTCACTGTGCTTTCCTTTCTTAAACCATGTTTCCTTTTGCTTTTCAATAACCCTACCACCTCCTCCAAGGAGTCCCAGGAATGCTGAGATGCCCAATTACTCATTCAATTTCTGTCTAAGTGATATTTTATGATCTTCCCTGTGTGTTGGATTGCAGTGCTGAGAGCTGGGGTTCCCATGTATCAGCCTGCTGGGGAAGGGATGTGCAATCCCCTCCTGTGCCAGGAGCAGTTACAGCCTCTGGATTATGTAGAAGAATAGATGGGAAAGACTCCCTCAATTTAGCCAGTAGCTCCTCATTCAAATCCCCCCAATCCAGAATCTCGTTTTCCAGAAAGGAGACATCCCTCAGACAAATCCAAGCAATGTTAAAAAATCATTTCCAAGCCTTTGAAATAAGCACCCAAGTGCTTGGTGTCATCAAAGGGGGGTTTCTTTGTCTGCTGCACGCTTTGTCTGGGGTGTTCACATACACTGTCCTTGTTACAGAGCAAAAAGCAAGTTCTTGGAGTTCTGAACTGTGTGAAGTTTTGTGGCGTTTGCAGCTGAATTTAGTTTCCAGTTCTCTGTTCTCGTTAGTTTAGAGTAATATATAGCAGCAATAATATTGTAAAAAGGGATAATTACAAATCTTTCAAGAGTAGCTCTTTCTGGAAAGTAGGCCTTAGTCATATGTGAGTGATTGCACTGGATACAGAACAAACTGGATAAAATTCAGTGATCTGTGTTATAGCTTAAGTTTAGAAAATTGAATGCTCCCTTTCAGTCTTGTAATCTGGTGAGAAGGCATTTTATTTTCAGTGAGCCAATATAGGTTTTTTGCAGCACAGGTTTTGTGCAGAATTCTTCTAAATCCACATTTCAAACTGTAAATCATTTTGGAACCTGAGTTCTGCTGGAAACACTTGAGTTTACAGTGCCTGATGTGGCTTTTTTTAAGATGTAAGTAATGGATAAAGCAAAAGGATGAAGCAAAGGAAGCTAAATAGTTTGCTGTGACCTCTGGGTGACTCCACTGATGTAAATAAGTTTCTTGGGATTTACATCGTTACAGATGAGAGTGGAGCTTCCCCTTGGGGTACGGGGAAGGAGCTCTGTGGGTTATTCTTGGACTCCAGCAGGCCAAGGTTGGAGGTGAACAGCTACTGCACTGAGGAAAGGCTATGCATGGAAGAATTTCAGTAATAGGAAGATACGCAGATTATTTTTCTGGTAGGAATGGTAAAAAGTATTTTGCTGGTTTCAGAGCTGAGAAGATATTTTAGTCCAAAGTTTAAGCATATGGAGCTTGAAAAAATGCATCTCAACAGCTTTCATAGATGCTGATTAATGACCTAATTAAAGAGACATAGTTGATGTACTTAAACATTGCCTCCCTGCCCCCATCCAATAGTGAAAATCCTCTGAAATTATGAAAGCATTTTTCTTTTCATTACAACACACTGTTAGACAAATTGGCACCTTCTACAAGGGCAAAATACTTTATAAAAATACTTTGCAGCACCCAAATCCCCTCACTCAAGCACCTATTGTGGAATCCACGTGGAAAGGGTGGGAAAGGCTTTGTTTCCCAGTTGGGACTGGTGAACTCTTAGAAAACCCTTGGTAGTAATTATAAAAGGTGCTTCTTGAAAAAGACAGTGTCATATTCCTGTACTTGGCATTGTAGAACAGCTGTGCTTCTGCTGCCTTGACTTTGTAAGTTCACTGTGAATGGAACCTGCAATATGAAGAATATAGGGCAGGAAAAATTCTGTATATCTCTGTGTTTTAATTTAATTCTGTGTATATGTGTATTTTAGCCCAGAAGCTGAATCTCCTCACAGAGTCACATCTTGAAATATATCTTTCTTCATATTGCACAGGTCTGAATATGTAAACAGGGAAACCTCTTTGACCTATATAAACTAGGAATTATATTTCAAAGATATTTAAATAATATCTCAAACTGCCATCCATCTGCCCTTATTAATGAATGAACAGCCCAGAAATGATTTTCATTTCTGAGTATTTGAATAAATTGCTAAGCAGTTAAGATTACCTCCCATGTTGAGTACAGTGGCTTATTTTCCGTATGGTAATAAATGAAGGTGATTTAATCATAATCAGTAAATGACCTGCAAAATTTCATTTTGCAGTGAAGCTTTTTTAACCTATTGAAATGTAAAAGTATGTTTAAAGTAGGTAAACCTTCCTCCTCATTGAAGGCTGCTTGAATGGGCTGAAATCTTCTCTGAGTCTCAGTTTAGAGATCTATTGACCTCTTAGTTCTAAAACGACTTTAAAATGTGGGTTTTAATGTAAACACTAAAGAAAAGCCTTAGAAGTAGAAGTGTACACACACTTACTTCTTAATCTGATGATCCCAGAGCTGACACCCTGGGGGCACACTTCAGGGAGCAAAAATCCAGGAAAACTTCTGATTTGTTCTGCAACGTGAACACGCTTGTTACAGGCTTGGAATTGCTTATGCTGAATAAAACTGGATGGAAGAGGGTGAGGAAGGAGTAGTGTGGCACTTGCACGAATACCTGCTCTCAGAAGTGGGTGGTCATGCCTGCTCAGTTGATCTAATCCTGAATTTCTGGCTGTGGTGAAATGTCTAGAGAGAGGAAACCTGCTGTCAACTGGGAGAGTGAAAATTGTCTGTCAAGTTCTGCCCTGATTGGGTGGCAATTTTTTGGTGGCAAAGGCGGTTTCTGCTCTGTCCTGGTGCAATACCAGCTGCATGCAGCCCTCGAGGCTGCAGGACACAGGCTCGCTAACCACAAGCATTTGTTTTCCTTATTTCAGTGGATTTTATGCTTCATAAGGGAGGCATGAAACTGGCCACTGACCTCCAAATATTTGCTGTCCAGTTCTCCAGCACTGTCAATATATTTGAGCTTTATTTTTTCAGCATTTCTGATAGTGCAGCTCTGTTTCTTGCAGTCTGTTATTCCCCCAGGACCCAGAGGCCATGTGTAGAAAATACATCCAAATAAAGATGGACAGTTACATCCTGGTGTTTGAAGTGCTACGTGTGAGAGTTCAGAGATATTAAATTAATTGTTCTTGTTTTCTGGCATCCTGGTACTCTCCCTCAGCCCAGCCCAGCGTGTGTAGTTATTTTAATAAAACATGATTGCAGCTTTTCAGCCTTTTGACTAACATGAAGTGTCATATTGGCTTAACAGCTGATGCATCTTCAGTCAGAAAAACATGTCATCAGGAGGAATTGATTCAGATTTTAATGGGGCTTTTGCATCTCTGAGTTCTGTTCTCTTGCAATCTTATTTTACACTTTTATTTGTGTGGAATCTTTTCAGTTCAGTAATTTAATCACCTAGTTTCTCTTAATTAAGGCATCTTAACCAATTTGATAGCTTATGAATTGTAAATCAGGAGTGCCAAGGCAGACAGTCTTTTTGTTATCCTTATCAATAATACGATACTTAAGCTTTTGTGGCAATAACACGATGAGCAGAGCTCTTCATTCCCCTCTGTCTCCTGTTAGCACTCCATATGGTAACATTTAAGTGTGTTTCTCAGGCAAAGGCTGTTGTTGCTCACCAGACTGGTCCCTTCAGGTGCTGGTCTCCATCTGTGGATTAATTCACTTCCATCATTCTTACCACTGATACTGGAAGCAGCTGTTGCCTTTTCCTCAGTGGCACGGGGGTCAGGAGATGACCTTAATGAACGAGCCAGCAGGAACCTCCATCTACCAGTCTGTCTGTCTGCCTGGATCAACTGACCAATTCTTCCTCACCCTCTTTCATCTAGTTTTTAAGGTCTTTTATCTTAAGAGTTTGCTTCCTCCCATTTTAATGCTTTAATACAAATAATAACTGAACACCACCAATGGAAAGTTGACTGTGTTTGTGACTATAAGCTAGTGATAACATTTGTGTTCAAACTCTCATCTTTAATTTTCATGTTTAAATTTTTTTTTTTTGGTGAATAGACATGGTACAATCACATTTGGTCACTTAAGTTACAACTTCAGTTGTTTTGTAACAGAAAAAAAAATTCGAAACAATGTTAAGCGTGAGCACTTCACTTTAAAATAGATTTAAGATATTGTTGGATGGAATATATCCTTTTTTTGCTGCCCTACAAATTCTAAGGTCAAATATTGAATTTATCACTCTGTTCTTGCTTGGGAAAAAGTGCTGTGAAATGGAAATTCTGACTGTTTAAGGATCTGATCCTCCTTGTGCTTTATGGCATGAGAGGTTCATTCGTAACCTGCTCTCCTTGCCACAAGGAAGCCGTGGTCGTGATTTCTTGACAAATGCTGCAATATTCAACAGGATGTCAGAGTCTGAACTTTGTTTGTACCTGGGCAATGTTGGAGTATTCTCGTTCAGTAAAGCTGTCTGAAAATCCTGACCTGAGAAAATGTCTCAGTGAATATTTGCAGAGACAGGCTATGGTATTCTGAAGAATCACGTGTATGAGGGGTTTGGTTGTTTTTCTCTTTGTTTTTGGTGCAGTTTAGCTAAAAAAAAAAATATTGGTAAGTAGTAAAATCCGAGGGTGCCCACCATCCAGTGATAGTCTACTGTTGTCAGTCATTCTACTTAATTTCCTTTTAATCTGGAGTAATTGTTCTAAAACCAGTCACACTTTGATGAGTTATTATATGGCACTGAAGCATGGTGGAGGAACTTGGGTAGAATAAGACCCAAAGCTGCACAAATTCAACTTGAAAATAGGATGGATTTTTATAATAGGAAGGTTATTACCTCTTGGAAAAAAATGTATTTGTGGCTATGTGTTACATTTTCCGTTGCTTGAAACTTTAAATTAAGATTAACATTTCTGTATGAAATGAAATATAAACCATTCCCCATTAGCAAATAAAAAATCCTGAATTTTATGTAGGAATTATTATCTGAAATTCAGTGTGATTGGATGGTTGTAGGTAGCTACCTTTTCTGAAAAACAGATCCATCATTAATTTGACTTCTTAGATTTTGAAATCTGAAGGTAAAGTAATATACATTTAATAGAGTATAGATTTCTGTCCCTCTCTCTTCTTCATCATTGCTGTCTTTTTTTCTTTTCTGGATAGCCCAGGCAAACAGCACACATCACTGACTGCAGGAGTGTTTTTAAACAGACTAATTGAAATTTAGATGTACTGAGATGTAGATTGCAATCCATAAAAAAATCAAATCCTAGTTCTTTGTTGATTCATGAACTGCATTTTTTTTTCCCTTTAAAGGGGACTGCACTTGCCTACCTGAGCTATAGGTAAATAATGTAAGGGCAGTTAGCTGGGGGAGAAGGAGGATGTGAAAGCAGAGCCACAGAGCTGCTGCCTGTGATGGAACTGAAAAAAAAAAAAATCAAAAAATAAATTATGATTGAGATGCAATGTTATGTACAGATTTTGTAAGATTTACAGCACAAATAAAGTGCTTTCTTCATATTACAGCAGTGTGATCACTCATGATATTATTTGTACAATTAAAACACATTTTAAAGGAGGCTATGCCTTCTGCAGCTCTGCACTGAATCTGGCACCATAAGCTTATCTTTAAATTTATATAGATTGAGAGATATATATTTAAATTTCTGTTCCTCTTAAGGGTAAATAAATATATTAAAATAAGCTATGGCTTGTATAGTACAGTATAACAATGATAAATGATGTTGTGTGTAATTTTTCTACTATTAACATAAAGTAATATAAACTGAAGGACACTAGTCTATTGAGAGAGTTAGTAGCTAATGTTCCATATCAGATGTGGACAATGTCAGGACTGAATACAGATTAGGCAGTGTCCTTTTCTCCCCAGGGGAATTAAACTTTGAGACACCACTGGCTGCCAATGGTTTTACTGCATTTTGTTGGTGCCTGTGGTGCCTTTCTTGGTCTATTAATTCAGAAGCTGTAAATGACAATGTGAGCAAAAAAAGCTTTTCCAGTGGGATGCATTTCATTTATGTATTCTTGTATCTACAATACCTTTTCAATCCGTTTTGTCACAATAACTGTTTAAAAAAATGGGTAGATTATCTGTACTTTTGCACATACCTTACCAGGATATTTTTTTTCTTTATTTCTTTTTTTCTTACCCAGAGAAAACAAATTGATATGTTAGGGAGACAGAATAAGCTGGGAACTTTAAGTATTGAAATAGATTTTCCCTGCCTCCTCATTTTCATGATTTATTTAAAAAGATGATGTTGTAATGTGAAACACCAAGGAAACTCTGAAAATATACACACAATCTCAAATACACAGTGTGTTTAATTAGGAAATATTTGGTTTAAACTCCACTAGGATTTAGTAAATTGTAAGTTTTCATTGCATGTGTTTTAGTTATTGCATGTTTAAATGAGTTTATAATCAATAATATGGTATGAGAACAAGATTTGGTTGTAAGGGCTTTCTAATTGAAAACCATTTACTTTCTGAGAATATTGTCTCTAACAGGGTAATGCAGGAGGCTGTCAGCAGCTGTGGTGAAGGCGTGGGGGGGTGTGTAGAAATTTGCACAGGTAAAAATAGGAATATTGGAAGTAGGTTTGGAAATAGGTTTTGTGCAGCAAGAGCTGTAAGGTAATTAGATATCACATTTATTATACAAAAAGCACAATGGTGAAATCAGTAAAATCTGCACATGAATGAGATTTTTAAAAATTGTAAATTTTATTAAAATTAAAGTTGTCAACACAGCATGTTTGCAAAAAAATTTTCTTTTACCACACCATGTTTCCTTTGGCTTAGGAAAAAAAAATTGATATTGTTGCCATTTCACAGTTAGCAAGGGAATACTATTTTAAGTATTTATCACCTCCCCAATCCTAAGTTCCTATGAAGCAGAAGCTGAGGTTTCTTCTATTGACGTGCACATTGTTATTCTTCGGGTGATCTTTGATATGATACGTTTGTCATGGTTCATAAATTTTATTGTTGCACTAAAAACAGAGTTAGAATATCCTCAATGCAATTATAAAAATGTATTAAAACTGAGAAGGATAAAAATACGGTGCAAGATGAGCTTTTAATGATTGCATAAATGTTCACTGTTCCATGGGAAAAAATGGAGCTTTTCGACATAGGCATAACAGTGAAATGTTAAGTGTAGGGCCAAATTTTTTGCTCCTAGAATTATGTGGGTTTTCAGCATAGAAATGGTGTTTTCATTTCTGCTTGGAAAGCTGGAAATGTCAAGGCTTTGAGCAGAAGACGAAAAACTCATGCCACCTCCTTTGGTTTGTAATGATATGAGGATATATCCCTCTGTTCACTGTTTGAGAGGCTGGAAGTCATCTGGAATAATACGTTGCACTTTGCTTGTTCCTTAGGTTAGTGTAGGTGGGAAATAAATGTTACTGTGGAGTGCACCATCCAAATTAGCGTCCTTGGGAAGGTGCAGCAGTGGACAGGCACTGCTGGAATGATTTGCTGCCCTGTGCTCTCTCTGCTAAATGGTGTGCACGGGTATCCGGAGCCTATTGACAACACTTGGAGTGAGAGGAAGGGAAACTGGAAACAGGGCTGTGAAAAATTGAAATGCTTGGTCTGACCTGACTATGACAATTTTGGGAGGTGTTTTATGTGGTGATAGAATTGCAGAGGAGATCTACCCTCACTAATACATGGTGCAAGAGACTCTTCTATTATACGTGATGACACACACAACGCTGCAGTACATTATTCATTCAAGGCCCTTTTTGAAAAGGTCTTATGTCCTATATAAAACAGGCTATTATGTGATGCATACGCAAAAGAGGATGGATGTGACATTCCTCTCAAACTGTACAAACCCTTTTATCTGGTACCACCAAATACATGTTAAGCATTATTTTTGCCAGTAGAAGAATTCGAATTTAAAATTCAAAGTGCGCTAAGCGTGTGGTTTCTTAAAAGACGCTTGTTTTCAAAATCTGAGAGGTTTATTGGGAACATATAGACTGAGATGTTTTGAAAGATTTATCATAAAATATGTTTCCTTCAATTAAGTTTTCACTTTCCTTCTTATTGTGCTTTTGAGTACCTTTTGCCAACGCTCCTCTATTTGCTGCTGCGTATTCTATCCACTTGTGCTGTGTATTGTGTAGCATTGTCTCCATAGTGAATCCTGGTGCTGGTGGTACAGAGTTCTCATTTATTTACATTTAAACTTCAATTACCTGAATATAATGCTTGTCAATAATACTGAATGCAGAGGAGTTGAATATATTCCCAATAAGTTATACTAAGTCATGTGATTTTCTACCCTTTTATTGCTGTTTTCATGCAATTCTTCCTTGTGCTTCTGTGCAATATTGAAGGACATGTGCAAAGTTTTCTTGTCCTCCTAATATTGTTTTCTTCTTAGAAGACATTTCAGTCTCTCCCTCCCTCTAAATAAGGGCAATACATTGTCTGGGAGTTCAAGAACTTTGCCTATTTTTCTTGGCACTTTACTCAAAAATGATGTGTAAATTTTTTTTTCAATACATACATGTCTATAATTTCTATAGTTGATAAAACCTACTTATTTTGTGATAGGTAAAAGTAAAGGTAGTGAACATGTTTTATGTAATGTTAGAAGAGTGGAACATAGTAATGTTGATGTTAGATCAGAAGTTCATGTGATTTGGAGGTGTTTCTTTATAGGCATTAAACCAAATGACATCAAGCCAAACAAAGCCTTGCATTTTTAATGTCTAACTTTCCCCTATTCCCTGTGTAAGTAGTAATGCATGAAAAAGTAGCATTCGAATATGACAGAAGCAGAATTCTTTATGGGTATGTAACAAACATAAGAACAAAAGGAAGCTGTGTGAGGTGCGTGTAAATACAACGTGGAGTATTTGTGGTAAAATCAAGATTGGGGAAAGGTTGAGGTAACAGACATTGCAGTGTGTAAAAACCCGAATGCCTATTTAGTTCATCCAGAATAAGAATTAATAAATCACTGATACTTTGGATCTCATCCACTGTTCTATGTTGCTTCTTGCATGCATTCTCTTCTGGGCCTACTCCTTCAGTTTTTAAAAAATCTTACAATGTTGTTCTTCACCAGCCTAACCATGAAGTCTGGCTTCCTAACAAGAACTCAATTGCAGGCTTCCAGGAAAGAGAAAGAATTGTAGTTATAAATACACAAATTGTCTGTTGAGAACTCTTTTCTGGGTTTGGAAACCCTAGCAGTAGCTTTATTGCTTGTTTTTGAAAGAATAAGAGCAGCTAAATCAGCTTACAGCTGTAATTTTCAATCAGAGACCCAGTGATGATGGAGCAATAGGATTCACGATCTGTAAGTGCGTTCGTAGGGAACAAAAACCCTGATGAATTAAAATGTGAAGAAGAAAAATGAAGAAGCACATAGCAGAGGTTAGTGAAATATATCCAAGTGTACAGAAGAGACAGAACTGTGAAAATTTCTTCTCGAGCCGCGTAGCAGCGGGTGAAGTGTGACAGTCTCACAAACATCGGCATTGTGTCACCGAACCCTTCTTGTGCAGCCCATAAAAACGGTCACTAAGGACTCAAAAAATTATCAGTGACTCCTTATCAGTGCTAAGCACCCTTAACCCCCAGTTTCCTCCCGACTTTAAGGTATTTAGCGACGTATTAATCACTTTTCTGGAGCAGGACTTAAAACTTGAGCACTAAGCAGCTGCCAAATAAAGTTACTGCCACATACTCTACTACCAATCTTGTTGCACAGTTAATTGAGCTGCATTGCATTGATTTTTGAGTGTTTATCTGTGTTGTCAAGGTATTTACATAAGTAATACAGACTATGTTAAAGGCTTAATGCAAAACTGCCAGAATTCTCAGCCCCTCCTCTATGTATTTTCTACTGAACGTGTTGCTCCCTCAATAATAAATTCCGAGGGCTGACAGTGTCTAAGTCTGCTGCTCCTTTGCCCTCAATTTCAGTGAGATGGGCCATTGAAAACTCATTACAAGCTGTTTAGACTCTGACTTTGACTTTTGCTCAGCAGTGAACAAAATTAACAGCTCTTGGAGGTAGCAAAAGAGGCACTGAGCCAAAAAAAAAAAAAAAAAAGAGAAGACATTCCATATTATCTCTATTAGTCATGCAAACAAGCTTAAGTCCAAAGTACATGTGTTCTGCACATGGCTGTAATTGTGCAGCCTTTGGTGTTTTCCTCCTTTCTCCCACCTTTTAATACTGTGCAAAGAGCTTCACCTGCCTGGCACACTGTGGAATTTGCTTGCATGCCAAGCAGCAAGCCTCTGAGTGCAGCAGAATTGCTTCATAAATTTAACTATCACTTTCAAAATTCTTTTTTTTTTTCTAATTTAGTGCTTGATAGTTTTTTATGTGATAATTTTAAAACGCTGTTTATAGCAAAAGTTACCTTGATAGGTAGAATATTCAGGAAAAAAGGTCTGTGCATATCTATGTATCTATCAGTAAATTGTCAATACTAAAATTGCCTTTAAAAGCAAGTTATTTATTTATACTCAAAAGAAACCATTTTACTCTTTTCTGATGATGAAAATTAAATTCCTTTAGAATAAGGAGGACAAAAGTATTTATCTGCCTTATAATGTCAGTCCGCTTATTTCTAATTTCCAAGCAAGTGAAAGAGAATTATTTTGTATAGTATAGACTCTGGTGATGAAATTTAGGTCATGATCACATTAATTATTGTACATTTATGGCATGTTATTCTAATAGAGTTGATGTTTCCTCCTGATCCCATCTTGTTCTTATTTTTCTTTATTTTTTTAATGTTCTTTTGTGAGAATTATGTTGGCAACCAAGTCACATTTGAAATAGATTCAGTAAAAACTTTAGGAAAGAAGTGAGTCAAACAATTCAGGATACAAAGTTCCTTTAAGCCAGGGCACCATGGTTCCAAGCTGATGAGCAGTTGAGAGAAAGGCATTCTATATACTAGAAAATAGTGAAAATTAATGGGTACTTTATGTACCAAGTTAAGCTTCACTCACATGCTACATTTGCTTTAAATACAGTTGCTTTCTGCTCTCAGTTTTCCAGGCTGTGCAACTAAAGTAAAACCTGACCAAGCACCTTTTTAGGGTGGTCGGAAAGCTAGCTCTAAGAAAGAGCTTGGAATTTGAAACCTTTGAAGCTTCCAGTTGTGTTTTTCTGATCCTTAAACCACAGAAAATTTGACCTTCGTATCAGATAAGGTTAAAAATAAAATAATGTTTGTTTTTTTTTTTTTCTGCTTATCTGTCATTATTTCATTTACTTTGGTATCCCATTGCTGTATCCAGTGATAACTGCACATACTTTAATTCCAGTGTAATCACAACTCCTGGCACCCATTATGATAGCACTGCTGGATACTGTTATTTTGGTTTTCCCCCCCTTTCTTTTGTTTTGTTTTGTTAAATAGTAGTGATTACTTCATTTTGATGGCCTTCCAGAAATGTACACTGCATACTTGATCTTGCTTCCAAACTGCAGCGTTTTTGTTCTGAAAAGTCCCTACCTCACAAGTCCTTTAACCCTTTGCGTTACACTTTACATCCATTAGTGGAGACAGTAAAACTTTGCAATTGAAAAAAAAGAAAGGAGATACAGAAGAGGCTTCTGTGAAAGAAGTATTGTGAAGTAAAGCCTAAATATTTCAAGTATTATTATGGTTTTATGAGTCAGTATTAGTGCATAGAGATATAGGGTATCTATTTTATATAGATCTTTTTCATGACTTTGTTTTCTTTTTTCTGTGAATCGCAAGGTGTGGAACTGGTGAAGGTCAGGCAGGAAACAGATTAGCAGCATCTTGTACCACAATGTCACAATACTTAAAAGTGTTTACAGTGCCCACTGACACACAATGAATTTAAGACTGGCAGACTGAAGCAGAAATAAAACTATTCTTATTCTTCCAAACCTGAACAGGGGCCTCAGTGGTTTATGGTTGTTTTAAGGCCCATTAATCCTTGAATCATGAGGCCGTGTAAAAAGTGACAGCTTTAACATTCAGTCCCAGGGTTTATTTAAAATGTTTTTACTTCGACACTGTTTCTAATTAATAACAGTGACTATATGACCTGATTTAAATGTATCAAATACCAGGGATGTGGATTTACATTCCTTCCCAGGACATTTTATCATTTACGGCAGCAATGCGCAGCCTGAATTGAACAGTGCCAACGCTTCCCAGGGAAGAGCTTACTCTAACAGAGAGAAAATCAGATACTGGACTTTAATGTCTTTTACTCCTTCTATTTATGGATTTATTTGGGGGTCTGGGTAGAAGGAAATGGCTTAGGAGCCAAACGACAGAGCAGTAATAGAAGTGTGCACGTGTGTGTGCTCAGACAGGATACGTTCATGCTCAAGTTTTCTTCCAGGGTTTTCCTTTCAAGATGATCCCTGAAATGCAAGTCCCCGGAAGAAAACAGCTAGGAAAGCATTGTGCAAAATAATACATGGAAAACTAAATTGAACTAAACTAAATTGACTGATTTTACAGAACATGTCAAATGTGTTCTTGAATGCAAACTGATAGGAACGCTCGTGATAAAACTTTAGCAAAGGGGCATGTTATAACATCAGGATATACATTACTGGAATCCACTGGCTTCTCTTTGACCCGTGGTCAGAATCAACAGAACAATGTTGATAAAAGTTTTAGGTTTATCTAGTCATCATTATTTTTCAAAAATACCAGCTTATGTGATACATTGAAAGAGGAGGTATTTTCTGTGTACCAGAGTAATTCTCTCTATCAGTGTTCTACTCTTAAACAGATGTTCACAGGGGCAGATAGGTAGTCTTAACCAGAAAATATTTTAAAAATAATCATTTGAAAGCTTGAAACTAAGCAGTGTTAAATTGGCAGGAACAGAACTAATATTTGGCACTGAGTAGTTCACAGTTCAACTTAAAGGTCTGGAGAAACCATTAAAAAAAGAAAATGAAAGAAAAAAAAGAAGAAAAAAGCCACTCGATCTCAGCAGGCTGGAAGGCATCTGATTTTTCAGTGTAACTATTTTGTAATGTAGATTCCTGTGGTTGCAATAGGCTGTGTTAGGAGAGGCCACTGAACTGAGACCCCCAACAAGGTCATTCTCCTTTCTCTCAAACAGAGGACAAATGCCAGCAGCCCAAATAAAAAGACTGTGGAATATAATCCTGCATTTGGGCACAGGAAGATTTTATGTAAGGCTTAGACTAGATAAGGCCACTCTACCTCTTAGGAATTTGGAGCAGATTTGGGTTTGTGGATGCTTTTCAAATAGGATGTAAATCTTGAGAGATACTGAAGACACTTACTGTCCTCAGTGATGACTATTTATCTCCTTCTCATTCATACCCAGGCTGTGGTCTGCAATGTCCTTTCCCCAGTATTTTTTTGCCTTACCTCTTGCTCTTCTTGCCATTCAATACAGGAACCTCTTAGCTGGCTGGGAAGCATAAAAGAAACTTTTATGCCAATAGAATATTTTGGTAGCTTATAGCTGTATTCTAAAATTACAAAACCCACCATTTGTGGTTTTTTATTCCTTTTTTTTTAGGGCCCCAAATAAGCTCTTCAGAACTGTTTACCATGTCAGTTAACAACACCAGTTACCAGAGGTATTGCTAAATTCCTCTTATCTGGTGATGTCCTTTAGCTTCTATATTTAGGCGTGTGGAAAAACCCTTTTCATGGAACAGCTCAGTTTCAAAGATGACAAACAATAAATTTTTCAGTAAGGTGGTTTCTCTGACATTACTGTCCTCTGGCGTTATATGATTGAATTCCAGACATTAATTTCTATATAGTCCTTATATTGTTGTGTGTTCTGTAAAAATGTATTTCCTACAACTAAATTACTTTGTCACCTTTAGCCTCTACAAACTTGTTTGTATTAAGATATTCTGTTTGAGAAGTGGGAATGAGAAAAACAAGATCGTGTGGGAGTTACAAGTCATCTTTGCCACTGGGAGGCCACAAATCTGGGAATTAAAGATTCTGTCGAGAAAAGAAGTAGTTGGAAACAAATAGAAATTATACTGGTGTGTGTGTATATGAGTGGGTCTTAAAATGATGAACTTCATGAAATTTCCATCTGAGATTTGGAATCTTTTTTAATCAATGGAGTTTATTTTTTCAAGGTAGTCAATATAAAACTTGGTTGAGATACCCTTAATCTTGCTTGGGAAATATAAAAAAAATAAAGACATCAGCTAAAATGAATTTAAGACAAAGTTAAGAATAAAATCAGACAGGTTGAGTAAGTCAAGATATGAAAGACTGAAATACTTCTAGTCTTAAAATGGCAGCTGGTGTTGTACACGACCAAAGAGGCAATAGTACACGCTGCAAAATGATGGTTTTGCTTTGACTGGGGATGTCATTCTGTGCAAGCACCTGGCTGCTGCGAGAGGGGACACTCTGCTGGATCCTTATTACTGTGTATATGGTCTCTTCCCACCACTGAGAATGGCATAACATCTGTATCATGTGGGCCTAAATGAGGCCATGGCACAGTTTTCATCAAACATTACATATATGGTAAGCTAAAGAAAGAAAAGCATGGGATATAATTGGCATTTTTCTGCAGAGCGACTGACAGTGCTTTACAACTTATTTTCAGCAAGTGTTATGCGGATACCTTTGTTTCTGGGAAGTGACAGTACCTCATAAAGGAGGACAGTGTAAAGTAGATTAGCTTTTCTAGCAGGAGTAATGCCATTATGACATTCTCTTGGACACTTTTCGTAGTATGCAGGAAAACCTGGGTCCATTTTTTTTTAAGATAAATTACAGCACAAGAACAAAAAAAGACAAGTACTCTGTCATCTTGGCATAATGCTGGGGATTTGTGACCATCCGTGCGTTCTGCCTACACCGTGCTGTGCATTTACACCAGGAAGAAATATTACTGGTCTGTACTGCTGCACCTTGTTCAGAATACCATAGTTAATGTAATATCCATTAAAGTGTCTTTATTTTCAGTGGCTTTATAACTCTGATAAAAAGTCTTTGTGAGCTTTAATAGGACAGCAGATCAGCCCGGCAGAGAGTTACTTTGCAAAAGCTTTAAAATGAAATTTCAACTTAAAAATGAAATCTTTTTTTGTCACTGTGATAAAACATTTACACAAATTTTATCGCGTATGTGTTGCTGACTCTTGCACACCTATAGAAACTTTTTGTTAATTGTGGGAGGAAAACGAATCCAGAATCCACAAGTTGTTTTTCTCCATAATCTTTGACTGCATGACACATTTTTAACTTTCCACATGCTCATAACATTTACTTAGAAGCCAGCTATGTGTTGTACTCCAGACACTAAAACGTTCTTGCAAGCATCATAATTTCAGACAGGGATATCTCTATTCATTTTTCATGTTTTCACTTTAAAAGAATGTAGCTCATTCAGGAAAATCTTTGTAGCCAGGTGAGCCTTCATGGTCATGACAGCTGCTACTGACTCTGCCATTGAAACACGGGGTCGATTTATTGGTGTCAAATGGCCCAGCCCTGCTGAATTCACTGAGACCTCACAGTCTCACAGGGATACTGAACTTGGACTGGGATTGGAATGGAAAAGGGAGGAGTTACTTTTTCTGTCTCTGATTTCTGCAGCTTTGCTGTAAAATCTCTGTACAGGACTGCTGCTATGTTGTGTTAGGGTAATTCCCCCTAAGGCTTGAATCAACAGCAGATTGTTTAGTTTTTCCCATTCCCAGGGCTTCCATTCCTTCCTGATTTGCCCTTTTTCCCTTGACTTTTAAGAAGAGACACTCCTCCTGCTTTTGTCCCATTTTTCACCTCCAGGAGGTGGTAATTCTATTGCTCAAATGGATTCCTGCTGGTTGCCAACACAACCATGTAATTCTGAGAGGAGAAAAATGCCTTATCTGCAGTTTTGATTTAAAGCAATTTCTTGAAAACATAATAAAGTTTCTCACCAATGGCATTAAAGTTAATAATCCTTAATGTTGAAAAGTGGTGGTTAAAAGAAATGAACAAGCACTTGAAGGTTGCACTCTTTTATTTTAGAAGATAGGGACTCACTTTGGGTTAGATTACAGCTGTACCTGGTGCTGGCATGAAGGAGGCAAAGGGAGAGAAGAGTTTCTGGGCCAGTCTTGGTACCCTTCTGAACTGTGTCCCATGGCTCAGGTGAAGGCAAGGTGGTGCCCAGGGAAATCCTGTCAAGACTTTTGGTCCCAGAAGGAGACAGTGCTAAGAATGAGAGGAAGAAAAGAGATGTCTGGCTTCTCTCCATCCCAGCATTAATCAGCAATGTAAAGCTCAGAGAGCTGCAACCTCCCTGAAGTGCAGGAGCTTTCTGAGCTCCTCCCAGCACAACTGGACACTTCTGGGCTTTGCTTAATTACTATTCCATCTAATTTTTTAGTTCTGCCTTTTGCATGAAAGAGCATGTGACCTAGATTCAGTCACTAGAAATTACCTCTCTCCATGTCCTTGTCAAGTGCTAAGGTGAGACTTCATTTGACTAAGGAAGAGTATTTTGTTCTTCCATATTCTTTATGTCAGAGTGTCTCAATTTATGTTAAATGCCTATCTTCTTCAGCTTTTTTTTTTGTCCCTAATGTATTTTCTTAAAAAAGCAAGTGCAACTGGGTTCTTTTACTTTCAAGGTTTCAGTCATATATGTGTGTATATATAAAAATGATCTTCAAATTCCTGTTTAAATATCTTCCTTCTAAGCTATGTGAACTTAGGTCCCATAAGCTCACACTTTCTAGTCCATGAATCAGCTTCTTTGCTTTTCCTAATGCCTTTTCAAGTGCTATATTAATATCATTTTATAAGGTGGTGACACAATATTCTGGCTGGGCTTTGCTGGAGAATTAAATAATCCTGTTCTAACTTCACTGAACATGCATTCCCATTCTAAGCAACTGTGGGTATAAGCATGTAAAATAGAAGACATGTTGGCTCTCACTGTTTTTCCCTGTCACTTCACCTTTTGTTTTGAAGCAATGAGTTCACCATTATCCCAAGGTCCTTTTTGAATTCCTTCTGCTCTAAATCCATCAGATTTACCTGGTATTTGTTTACTTCTGGCCAATGTGTAGTAGTTTACATGTGTCAACATTAATTCCATGTGTCGTGTCAGCAAAGTCAGGGAGGAGGCCCAAACGCTAGTGTTGGGTTTGGGTTGGTTTTGTTGTTTCATCTCTTTTTTTTTTTTGCCTCCTCCACGTTTGACTCTCCCTGCAGTTGTGCAATGTCAGCAAGTACTGCCCGTTTACAGTTGCTGTTTTTGACTGGGTCATTTGTCTGGATTAGTTACTGCAGAGGTCTGGAGTGCAGCCTTTGGAGAGCAGCACTACCTAGGACCCTGTAAGCACTGCTTGTTCCATCTGTGTCGTGGATGTGTGCGTCCCAAAGTGTGCATCCCTGTCCTGTCCCTAATCCCAAAGCCTGGGTCAGCTCTGCTGCTGGATCTGCTTCAGTCACTGCTGATACAAGAAGCTTTGGGCTTAGTGCTCTCACTTTAAAAGGACTGCTTGATATGTTTGGTCGAGGCAAAAGTCCTTCTTTTGGGTAGAAATTCAATAGGATATTTTAAGAATACACATTTGCACTGATAACCTTGAAGACTGCAACACTGGGAGCTGCCACTAATCTGAGCGATGTGTTGGGAGCAGGGAGCTCCCTTGGGAGAGACTGCAGGTGTGTGCAGAGCTCTGGATGCACACTTTCATGTAGGAATATATCCACATAAAACCATTTCCCTGCAAATTTATAGTGAGACAAAACTCCGTCACCTGAGACTCTATCTAAAAGTGTTCTGATATTCTTAGAAGATTATTCATTTGTGGAGCAGTCAATTTTGGCATCAACCTCACAAAACTGTTGGTCAGGCTGAGTTGGTTGGAGTCTTCTATTTCTTAAATTCTTGCTAGTTGCTGTCTACCAGATTATTACTGCATTAATTCTCATACAGGCTGTCTATAAGGAGAATAGAGATTATTTTAGATGTTATGCATTAAGGCTTAAGTTGACAGATTTAACAGCTATTTATCTCCAGGGAAAGTGGTCTTTCTAACTTTTTGAGTTAGCAAATGCTCCCTGCTGATATCCATTGCTCTTTTACATGTGTGCCAGGCCCCCTGGAAGTAATTAGCAGCAGGATAAATACCTGGAAGATTATAAGGTTTACATTTTATTAAACATTTTTGAATTTCAATACCTTCCTTGTCATGAAAGCACTTGTGATAGTGAGCATACATCCTCTAATAATGACACAAATCATATTACTCTCATCCATTTATCAGCATTCATAACATTTTGCTCCTGCAAAATTATTCTGTGATTTATTTTTAAAAGTAATAATCTGAAGGATGCAGCAGTACTTAAAACAGCAGAGATAAGATGAGACAAAATGAGTGAACAATTAATGTGAAAGGTCTTATTAGTTCTTTGGTTGAATTTGTGTAAAAAATCTGAAAAGCATTCATTTGTTAGAGTCTACTTTGCCTAAAGTGCAGCTTTAATCTGTGCCTCTGTATTCTGAGCAGGGCTGCTGTTGAAGAGGCAGATGGGCGAGTTTCTTGAGATTGAGATTTACCATGTGGGTCCTCACAAACTTACATAGAAATAGACTTTTATATGGATTTACAATAACCCACCCCACGTTTGTTATTCTTTCAGGCCCTCCTTGTATTGCCAGACCCTCTGGAAGGTCCTGGTGATTGTCTTAAAGCCATTTCTGTTCTTTCTGCAGACGTTTGAAGGCACAGTTACCAGTGAGGGTGGTGGGCTCGTTAGGTGCAGGAGGGGAGCAGAGTTTTACTGTTGTGTGGAATCATATAAGAAATAGAGCAAAGTAAACATGAAAAATACAATTTGTGTTTACATCACAGCAGTTAGTGTACACAAAGCTGGGAGAATCCCAAAAGACTGCTCCAAGAGTTTCTAAATCTTAGGAAAACAAAGGCAACTTTTAGCCCTCAGGAGGATTTTTTTTTAAAAATCCTACTTTCTTGATCGGGAACACTAAATGCAGCACCACATATAGGGGTGTGGGGTATAAGTAAACAACCTATATGATTTACCTCCTGCTGGAATCTGTTTGGTCTCTGTGACCTGTGCATCCCTTACTTTAAATAATACTTCCAATGACTGCTTGCTGGGATGGATGGAGTTCTTCTCGGGCAATCTGTTAATTCGATTCAACATCCTCTTACTTATATTTTATCGTACAGTATTTTATTTATTTTATTTGTTTTCCTTGTTGCTTAGAAAGAAATTTTTGTGGAAGTGAATCCACACATTCTTCTCTTGGGCATTTGTCTTGTCCTGCCTGAAATGTAGTTCAGAGTTTATTAAACAAGCCAGAAAATTGCATGCTATCTCAAGAATGTGACTATTTGCTGTTCTCCCTGAGATATGCCATATGCTTAGTTCTGTTGTCTCAGTAGAGGAAAGGTCTGCTGTTAATGATGGAATTAATGTTATCACTTAATTTTTATTGGGTGATTCTCTTATCAGAAGGTATGAATGCATGCTGTGTTTGGTCAGTGTATAATAATCTTGGTGGGGGAGGAAAATCTGTAGGCTCCTATGAAAAAAATGTATTATTTCTAATGTAGAAGTCAGTGTTTTGGGGTTGCTGATGGGACATGGAATACAAAACATGCCGTCGTTTTCCAGGGTTTCACAACAGCAGGGTGAGTTCTGCATCTGCTTAATTTGCACAGTTACAATGCACAAGACAAACCCAATACAGAAATCATGAGACAGTGCAGTTGAATGTAATATCAAAAGGACTATTTTCAAAATAGTTCTGGTCATCGAACAGAAAAACTTTTAAAATGTATTTGCCTGTTACTAATCACAAGGCAGATGCTGAAGCACACATTTTATAGAAGAGCTTAATGTTGACATAACATTGAAATCTGGTCTTTTCTCATACAAATCCAGAAAATATGTACATAATTATGCACATATATACAATATTTTGCATAGGGAAATACATTTAATACATATGAAAATGTGTAATTAAGGTGTGGGTTGTACCTGGAAGTCTACAAAGATTCTTGTTGCCTACATTAAGTGTTTTTTCCTGCTGGTTTACTTAAACTGTGCAGTGTTTCTGTACCTCCTGGGCTTGAGTCAGGGTTTATGTCAGGCTTCTTTTCAGCAGCATTTGGGGACAGATCTGTGGCAAGGATAAGAAAGTGGAAAATGAGATCTTACAAAGAAAGTCATTAGCGTTGCCATTTTCAAAATAACAGCAGAAAAGTGGGAGTAAAACTGGGATATTTAGAAAGATTTTCACCTTGAAGGTTTTTCTGGGTTTGGTTTGTTTCTTATATGCAGTGTGAAAATGTTTATCTAGTTAAAAATGGAAAAGAAAAAAATTATCTTTGATTACAAACTGGCCTTTTCTGTGCTGAGTGGAATGTGTTAATATTTGCAACAGTTGTAAGAGTGTTTTAGTAAAACCATTATGAACTACTGTGAGGAATAGAATCCCCCATTATGTCCCTGATAAAAGGGAAACAATTGAATATGACCCAAGGGTGGATTATTGTCACCAAGCAATGTAACAGAATGTGCATTACAGTTAGAGTAATTGCACAGCTAACTGATTTCCGTCCCTTTAAATTAAAATTGCACTATGAAACTACATAATCTAATTTTGCTTACCAAGACATTTAGGAACTGTTTTCAAAGTAGAGCAGACTCGAAGTAATGTGAAGAAATGGAGGAAAAAAAAAAAAAAAAGAAAGTCCTTCTTGCATAAATTATTTTCTATGAGCAACTAAAAGTTCTGGACTGAAGAATTTTGGCAAAGTAGAACAAACTTTGCACAGAAGGCAAATAAGCATTCATTGTCCCACAACCCAAACACAATTATATGAAACTGCAGAAGTCAAATTGGTTACAATTTTTTTCAACATTTAATTAATGTAAAGAAGAAAAGAAATTATATAAAAATGGTTTCTTTAGATTCCTTACTTTTATTTGGAAAAATTTTGTCTTTCTCTGGATAGAGGAAAACTCAGGGGACAACATATTCAAAGCCTTCTGCAGTGCTTATGCAGAAAGTCTGCTGTTAAGATAATAGCAAGCCAAGGCTCATTAATTAGTCTTATTCCTATATTTTTTCTCATGAGTTTGTGGTCTCTATCTCCTCCTAGAGAGTTACACTTTGCCCAAACATTTGTGTATTTTAAAAGCCAGTATCATCTTAAAATACCAACTACCACAGAACTGAAAAGCTACCAGAATATTTTGGCTCCTTTTTCCAAGTTGGGAAACACATAAGACACAAAACAAAATAGATACAGAACTTGGCTGAAGTTTACTTGAATTTTGCCAGTGAAAGCTTGCAAAATACAGCCAACTTGGCTATTAGAAAGATCCCTTGAGCCAGCACTAATTATGTCAACAAGTAGTTTGTGCTCGGTCCTCACAGAGTCCTGCACTTTTATAGGATGGGAGGATGAATGTCATATGTATGTAGGGAGCTGAGCAGCTGCTTCGGTTACCATTACTCCATTTAAGGGTGTGCTAACCTTGCAACAACCTAGTGACATCATCATTTTTCACCTTATTCCTTTCTCATGGGGTATGTCTTCACAATAAGCCCGAGGTGAAAAGGTTTCCTCGGCAGGCAGACAGCCTGCATGACAAATGTGCTGAGGAGTCAAAGAAAATTTTAACCTGCCCTACCTAGCCATAGTCACTTTTTGCACCTAGGAGCAAAGTGATAAATGTTTTTGTTCAAGAGCAGGGAGGGGTGTAAAGGAGAAGGCATGGGAAAAGAAAAAGTAGGATATGCTGCATATGATGTTTGTGCTAAATGAATCTGCATACCTGTTTTTCTTTTCCTCTCAGGTAAGCAAGCAGAGTGCCTGACCCCTTACATCTTGATTATGGGGTTCAGACAAGGGGATGCTCTTTGTCTGAAAAAAGTCTGAGCAGTATTTCTGTGTTGAACGGGTCTGAGTTACTCTCGCCTTGGTGAACTGGGATTTGGGCTGTATTTTTGCTCCGTGTATCGTGTCCTAATCATTTAGGAAACATTTTCACACAGAACTAAGAAGTCACTGTAATTTTTATGAAGATTCCCTCTCACTCCAGCATAATGCCTGATTTTCCATGGGCGATTTCAGATCTCGTAATGTACATTGCACTCTGTTCTGTTGTGTCCTGGACTAAAGTCAGGTGTAAGTAAAGCTTATCAGGATTTGCAGTTGCAAAATGCTTGGCTTAACAACAGTGATGTTAAAATACGATGTAAAATTAACTTTAAGGGCAGTGTAGACATATCTATATCATTTCTGTAGCTATTTCTAGTAACAAAAGAAGTAAAGATGTGATCCAAGAGTTTATAAAGCATTTTTCCATTGTGAACTCGGGGAGGACAGGCTGGTGGCAAAGTGGTGAATGATGAAACCTTCATCTTGCACTGTTGTGCTGGGGCAAAGTCCTGCCAGAGCTGCTCAGCTGAGCCAGGTTTGCAGGTGGGAGTTGTGTCTGTGTGATGATTGTGGGGTTGATCCCTGAGCTGGGGAGGGTGCCTGGCCCCTGCCTTTTCCCCAGAGCTGTCCTGATGGGAGCGGGCACTGTGGTGTCCCCGTGGCTCCAGCAGTTGTCACCGATGTGCTCATCCCACCGCCGTGCCAGGGCACTGGTTCCTGTGTGATCCCTGCACCGTGATCTCCCAGCACGAGGGAGAGCTGGCTGAGTAAACAGGGGGATTTAAACCTGAAAAAAATCAGATGAACGGAAGAGGTTTAGGATTAGGATATCAGGATGAATCTCCAGGAGATGCGTCAGGGTCAGGGAGCGGGTGACGTGAAGCTGCACCGACAGCTCCTGGCACACAGCTCTGCTCTCCCTGTGCCTCCCTCGTTTGTAAAGTTTTGTGGACGTGGTGATGTGCATAAAGTCTGTGTATTTGTACCTGCATAAGGTGTCTGTACAGCCTGCACTGTAAAACCTACTGAGGAGCCAGATGGGGACAGATCTCCAACCCTGTATCATTTGTTATGCACTGTATAGAAGACTTTTCAGATCTTTTAATTGTCACGTTAAGATTTTTAGATGTAAAAACATCTTGATTGAGCAAAAAGGCTTTTAGCTAATTTAAGTTGGAATAAAAGTGAGCGTTTCAAAGCTGTATGGTGGGAATAGCTCATAAATGAAGCATTTTTCCCCTTAGGGATATAATCAGAATGCAGAAAAATCCCTGTAGGAAAGACATTCATAAATTAGAAAAAAAAAATTGCTAAACAGAAGCATCATATTGCCAGATATTAAGCTGAAGGTATGCTAAAAGAACCCTGGCCTTGTTTGTAAAGTTGTGAATAAATCTGTTAAAAATAATTGAATTTATATTTAACTTGAAAAACAGGGTAAGATCTTTTATTCCACACTTATAAGTTTGAATACACCTTCAGCTGCTCTTAGTTATCTCAAATTAAATCTTAAATTGAGCTTGTGGTTCTGTGAATTAATACTCTGGCCTTTCAGCTCTTTTGCTGAGGTCATTCAAATCTAATGGTAGAAATGGTCACAGGGTCAAGTCTGGGTATGTAGAGTATAGAAATGGTTTAATGATGCCAGCAGATGTTTGCATTCTGCATGTTGGAGTTGTAATGCACTGGTGGGCTCTGTGAAGGCACTCGATTATCACGTTATTATATCTTCATTCTATCTGAATTGTGAGGTAGGGAATAAGAATGCATTAAAATAAGGTGACAGTTCTGCCTTCAACCAACAAAAATAAGCAAAATCAGAGTTAATTTTCTCCCTACGCCCTTCTTAACTGTCCCTATTGTGCTTAGTCATTGTCAGGGCCCTGGGAGGTTGCATAAACTTAAATAAATAGGCTGCAGTTGGCTAGGAAAATTGAGACACATAAGAATGACTTTGAAGTGCTTTGGGTTTACCCATTATAAGTCAGAAGTTAAGTATTACATGTATAAACTTTATATCTAGTTCTCTATTAATGTCATAATTCTGTAAAGTGTTGAAAATATCCATGAATATGAAAATATTAATAACCAAGGAGCCAATAAAGAATTATGAAGTGCCAAGCAGGTTCTGTCATATGGACTCAACGCTGTTCATATAAATAAGTGCAGATTTTGTATAAATATATTAGGAGGACTTGCATTACACAGTAGCCAGTTTAAATAATTTTTTGATTGTAAAGATATTAAAAGTCAAATAAATGTACAGAATTGCAAACTGCACTGTTTTCAGCTTCTAAATACAGACTTGCATTCTTAATGCTTTTTTATTCTTTTTTGTTTAAATTTGACCTCTATTCTACCTCCTTCTAAAACACATTGTTCCAAAAGGCCTGGTGTTTTTTCACTCAGAAACACAGCATAGCCAACATCACTAAACAGAAAGGATCCCAGGACAGTTCCATTCCAGGACTTTGTGTTAATGACATTTTGCAAAGCTGTATTTCTAGGCTAAAAGTCACGTATGAAGTTTCATCCTTTCACTCGTAGCAATTTAGAAAATAATTTTATAGTATTTTTAAAAGCAAATAAGTGAAACATGACCAGATGCTGACCAGCCTTTTTGTTTGGCCATTCTGTGTAACACCAGGATGGGATATTTACTGCTGTTGTGAGCTTTATTTGTCATCTCTCCTAGTTCCTCACTGCCACCTTTCTCCTTGGTGTGCACAGATAATTACAGCCAGCCGTGGTGATTGTCATTAAGGCTATAGCAATAACAACTCTTCACAAGTACACCGTGAGTCGAACCTACTCGATCATAAGTTTATCCAATAATAATGCATTTTGTGGACTCGGAGGGGGGGTGAGTATATGGCAGTGCATAGCTGTAAATTGTAATAACTCCTTAAGTCAACAAGGACTCAGTGTCCTGTCAGGTGGGGCGCACATTCCATGTGATATGTATTTCAAAGGCTACTTCCAGACTATCTGTCCTTTCTCCAGAGGTCTGTGCACAGCAGTGTTACCCAGGCTTGCTGCAGAGGGCACAGCCTGTGTGCTGCCTGTTTGCTGTTTGGAGCTAACAGAGCGTAGGAAAGGGGAATGAGCAGCCGCCCTCTGGGTCTTCCATCACTATCATTGCAAATAAATAAATAACCTAAATTCTGATTCCGGAGCCAAAAGCTACCTTCAGGTTCACCTCTGCAGTCTTGTTGAAAACAATGTATGAACCAGCAGGGCGCCCTGTGCTGACTTTCAATTCCCCAGTGCATTTCCTGTGCTGCCACATGTGCTTGTGCAGTGTCCGTGGAGCGGGAGGGGAAGAGGGAGCATCTTTTTCCCTCTGAAAGTCATTGGCAAAACCTGCACGAGAAGTGGAGCAGCACAAGCCTGAAAAGATCACTCGGGAGGAAGCTGCACTCGAGCTGCTGGATTGTTATGTTCTGCATTAGTGTGGAGGGCTGTGGTGAAGTGTGATAAATTTGGTTCTTCTGCACTGTATTATCACTTTGTTGCTTAAGTGGCCTTGTGAAAAAAGGCGACAGCAGTACATAACCGACAGCACGATTTAAGTCCATCAACAGCACGTTTTTTCTAATGTGAAATCTTGTTACCATTTGTCAGCCCGGAGATGTATTTTGACAATCAAGAGATATTGTGCAGGTGGTTGAAATAATTTTGACGGGTTGATTTTTTTTTTCCCAATGCATGCTGATTAATCCTGGGTCGTATATCACACCGAATTGGAAAACACAGCTTACCTGTGTGATGAATGTGCTTAGAAAGGTTTAAAGTTTTGCTTGCTGTAACATCAGTGCCCTTGAAGGCTGTGGACTGACTGATCCAGGATTGAGAATACAGCCCTCTCTCCCTCCCAAATGCCCCCTCCCTCTTGCCCTGCTCCCTCCTGAGAGGCTGAATCCCATGATGCACTAAAGGCTAAGTCTGTGTTAATCCAAAAGACCGACAGGAATTAGTAATTTTTTATTGCAAACTTTTCTGTTGGTGAACTCTGGGGGTGGCCACCTGTGCTGGTGGGAAAAGGCAGGAAAGCAGCAATGAGGAACTGGAGGATGTCCATTTTTCATGAGAAAGGGGATGGGGGTAACCTTAATCTTTGTGCAGATTAAGCTGTACCTGTAGCCTCAGTAGGAACATCTTCAGACCCTGCAGACATGACTCAAGTGAAACACAAGTATGCCTGAAGGCCCAGAGTAACATCACAAAGAAATTTTGCATCCATTTCATCCATGGACTTAGTTGTCCAGTTTTTTTCCTGTCTTTGTGCAGGGAAATGTGTTGGTGCCCACAGATTCATTGGCATTGTCACTATCATAAAATTCTAAATGCGAGTTTCCCTTTCTGCCCCCCTCCCCCAGACTGTGTGCAGAGGAATCCCAAGCAGCAATCCTGGTCATTATAAGCAAGGAGAAGGGATGACTGGGACAAAGGCACCATGTTGTACAGGGTAGTTTTTATCTTCAGCCAGCTGGATTGCAAATAAAGAGATAAATATGCATTGCCAAAAAATAGATTATTTTTTTCTTTTTCTTTAAAGACTGTGAGGTCTCTCCCTTGTTCTACAACAAGACCTACAAGGTCACCAAATTAAACCTTTATACAATCCAAAAATTGAATCTTAGTACATCCATTTTCCTAACACAATTTCTGCAGTACCTATCGGTGCTGACAGTTTTGGTCACATATCTCTATTGTGCTGTTCAGTTTTATTTGACAGTGCAGGATGGCATCAGCATGTATTGGAGGTAACATCTGAGCTGTGGCTGCTCTCTTGGGACTGCTGTACTACTTTACCTCCTTGCCATCATAAATGGATGTTTCTGTCATTCCCTAAGATTTCCTCCTGGGTTAGGCATCTTTCTTTAATTATTAATCAAAAGCAATGTAACAATCATTGCAAACAAATGTATCACTGTACTGAAGCAAGTATGTTAGATGGGATGTTAGTACTATTAGTGGAACAGGATTTGGATGTAAAGGTTGTGATCTTGTCTTTTGCACATCTGCTTGATACATAAATTATTATGCTCATCTGAGTATTGTATTTCCCTGCTGCAAAAAGAGAAAAAATGCAGTAGGCTGGCTTTTTCTGCAGGCTGCAAACTGAACAAAGGCCAAGTGACTTTATGCAAAGCCATTCCTGAAATCTGTGACATAGCTGGGACAAAAATGTCCCGAGTTTGAATGCAACCATATGCTTACCACAGGGAAAAAAGAGAGCATGGCTACAGATAGGCAAAATCCCATTGCTTTTGTTTGAGTTGAGACTGGTTTCTGAACTATTGTCTGTGGAGCTGAGACTAGTTGATGAACTTCATGTCCAGAGTTTTCACAAATGTTTCACTTGCAACAGTCAGGCTTTCAGAAGGAAATCTACATTTGATATTTCTGATTTTTCTAGACACAAATCAGTGTGTCACTGCTTGGTTTCCAGTTTGCCTTCACTCACACAGGTCCCACTTCAAATGTGGGATGCTTGGCAGCACCTGAGGAGTCTGCTGTGAATTAAATACCTCTTGCTACAGGCTGCCCAACTTCCCATCGCCTGCCTCCCCTTCCTGCACACCCAGTTCAGCCAGAGGAGATGGGGTTTCATCACCAAAAACTGCTACTCATTGTCTCAGAAATAGAATATCAATGTAAAAGATTTGCACAGAAACAAAGCAAAGGGTTCATTTGGTTTCCATTCACAGCATCAGCTTAATCCTGCTGCTGAATACGCAGATGTACAAAGCTGGGGCTCTACCTAATAAAATATGTGTGATCAAATCTGAACTGCTTGTCTCCTTAAGACATTCATTTAATACAGAAATTTAATATACTTTTCTTTGATAAAGCTCTTATTAGGTGTTGAAGACATTGCCATCTTAAATATCAGACTAAGGATATTTATTGACTCCTGCAAATCAGTTGTTCTGTTGAAGATATTAAGCTCCAAAATAAATTATCCATATTTCATTGTGTGCAGTATATAAGGGTACAATACATTGCATTGTAGTGTTTAATTTTTTTATTCTTGAATTTCTTACAGGTATCGGTCTTAATTCAAGTGAAGTCAGGCAGTCTATTTTAATATTAGCATAACTATAAAAACTGCCAAAAGGAACTGCCAGCTTAGGAGCATTCATTTCCATTTCTGTTCACTCAAATTTTCAGAAATGTTCTATCTCCGTCAACAAGCCTCTTGCTGTTGTAGTAATAGTATAAATATCTGCATTTATTAAAAAATACAGTTGTGTAGCCCAGAGTCATCCTTGCAGGGGCACTGAATATAGGTCCTTATTGCTGGAAAATAAAAATGTTCTCATTCTCCTGTTAACCTCATTTTGGCTTTATAGGAAGCACAGGGCAAACTTTCTAAAGCAGCTGAAAACTGCTGTATACTCCACTCATAATGAAACTTGTATGAATTCTTGCTTAGGCTGATTTGAAAAATGCATACTGAAATGTGAGAATGATATCAAACTCTGGCTTTCTACTACTAGAAAAAAAGAAATCAAAACAGTGAGCTGCACTGTTTTAATGAAACTATTTTAATCTACCTGTCTTGAAAACATTTTCTTTCTTAAATCCTGCTGCACTCTGACTATAAGCATGACATGGTGATGAGGAGAAGGTCAAGGTTCCGGTTTTGCATCTTTCTCAGTGTCATTTACAGGATTCAGCCTCTGTACTTTTAAAAATACCTGACCCCAACCTGGCTTCCACTCTTCTCACAGACCTTAACCTCACCAACCAGTCTTGGGAATCAAGGGATGTTTGTAAGGCTCTAGGAAGTCATGGACTATTAAATAGATATTTAAACAAATAAGGAAGTGATGTTTGCTTGTAAGCTTATAGCAGCTGAATTTCCTTGATTTTATCTTACTATAAATACAAAATCACTGTGTGATAATTATGTGAGAATTACAGCAATTTCTGAGTAATTTGGGGTTATCTGTAAAAGAATGCATGTTATGAAGTTCTTCTAAATTATTAGCTAGATCTATCTTTAATATGCATTCTACATAATGTAATTTAGTGTTACTCCAAAGGATTTTAACACCAAAAATAATTACCAATTGAATATTTGAATATTTTATTGATGGTTAAAAATTATAAAACCTTCCAGGGGTTCATGGAAATAGATGGTTTTGTGTATAACAAGACATTATTATCTGGCTTTTTGAAACGCCTAGATTGTGAGTGCTCCTGTTTCAGTGAATGAACTCTTGAGCTGTTTTTGGTTGCATAAAACATGAAAGATGTGAACTACCACAACTGGATCCGTGCAAACAGTCAGCATCCAAACTACAGGTGCTCTTCATGGGTCCTTCAAGTCTCAGATTCACAAGGCACATTCCTGTCTGATGTCATCAAAATATCTACAGAAAACCACACTGCCTGTTCAGTTGCCTTGTGAGATTTTTGATGGGAAACATGGAAAGATGGATGTCATATAGATTAGAGATTGCTCTTGCAAAAGTTATTAATCTCTGAGAATAATTTGTCCACAAAATTTAAATACCTGGGTGTAGTGGGAGAAGTGGTTTAGTTGTGAAGGAAGAATAGTTCAGGAAGCTACTGATAGGAAGAGAATTGGGGCAGATGAAAACATTCTTCCCAAATTCTGGGAATCACCTTCACCTTTGCTGTGGGCAAAAGATGGTGAAGGAGATTCCTTGCTCAGGAGTGAAACTGAATTTAAACCTCAGCTTGCATGCTACGAACCCAGTGAATTGCAGAATGTGTCCCTTTACTCTGAAAAAGAGAAAAGGAACACGAGCAGTCTTGGACTCTATGTAAATTGTTTCATTGTACCTGCTAAATATAACATGAAAAACTTGAGACTTGTAAAATGTCACCTGCTCTTATCGAGCTTTGAAGAGATTACCTCTTAAAAGAAGTTTCATTTTCATTTTCTCCAACATTTACTGAAGTGAACAAGGGCCGTGACTCCTTTCTTTCCTAATCCTAGCCAGCAACTTGCTTTTTTCTGTGTTTTATGTCATTCCATATGACATTGCATCAAGGCAATTCAGTGCTGCATGCAGTTGAACCAAAAGCAATTTAAGTCAAAAAATGGACAAATATGGATGTCATTTATAAAGCTTGTTCAAAGGTCTCTGGCAGAGCTCAAAGCTGAACGCTTTGGAGGTGCAGCAAGGTTTTCCTCCACTTATTTCTGAAGCCAAATTGTGGGGGTTTAATAGAGGTCTGCTGAGTGAGTAGCAGACAACACTTTGTACTTAGAACAATCCTTCTGTAATCTGAAAGTGTTTTTGTTTTTATTATTTATAGAAACTTTTTTGAAGAAAAGTATAGGATCCAATATAAAAACAAGTGTAGCAGTGTCAGTGGAACAGCTTTGCAGACTAAAACCCAAACATCTTGTTGTACAGTTTGTTAAAATCTAAAATCTTGTCCAGTGCACACAGTTGGAGTATGATGGAGAAATAAAATAAGGGGATTTTGATGGCTTCTCTGTTTTCACCCCTATTTTAATCATATCCTGAATGCTGTGCAGTTTGTAAATAAATTTATTACAATTAATTATCATATGTATCCTGTATTTTCAAAAAATACATTTGTCAAATATATTGCTGTTGGTAAAAATGGGTTCAAGGATTCTTTTCAGTAGGTTTGGCTGATTAATTAAGGAACTTATTTTAATAGCAGAGTAACATCATCATAACTTCTTGAAGCAATTATAGTAATGAATTACTTGCATTTCCTTACATTTTATCTTCATTCTCTATCTTTTGCTACACTTTTTCAAATAGTAAATATATTCAGTAATTATATCTGATAACATGTAAGTAGTTCATATTAGATAGAGAGATATATAATACAGATAAAAATAGCCTAGATTACATCTAGTGTATATTACATTTATTTTATAAATGTATTATGTGATGCTTGATTGCTGCATGTTTCAAAAGAGTTTGGAAAGTTTGATAAACTGATAGGCACTTTATACAGAGGATTTTATTTCACACATCTCCTTAGCTCTTGCAGTTACTTCTGGAACAAAACATGGTTTAAGAGTGCATGGCAGCAGAGCTAAACACTAAGGGAAAGATGGGAATATATCCAGTTCAAACTGCTTCAGGTATTTAAGGCATAACCACGGTTTAATATTTTAATAACAGAACCCAATAACATTTGTGGAGTGTTAGATTCTTAAAAAACCCTTAAAAAAGCCTGCTGCTCTAGTATTTAAGACTTTATCCCACATAGAAACAGGCTGTAAATATTAATTGAAATGCTACTACAGAATTGTTGCTATTTTCGGATGCTCTTGAGATTAGAGCAAAGATATCTAAAAAATGTTGCTGCCCTTAAGTGGAAGCTTCACCTTCAGTTTCCCAGGGTGACTGTTCCTCTGGTGCTGGTACCAAGGGCCAGTGGCAGGAGGCGTGGGAGATGTATCTCTGTGCTCTGCCACTGAAGCCTCTGGGTATGGGACTGGTTTGGGAGTCACAGGGGTGGGACAGTGACTCTGAGTTCTCACATCCTGCTGCTGCTCAAGGGCTGACCCCAGTGATGCCCCAGTGGCACACGACGTCCTCTGTGCCACGGGTTTCTGTGCCCTCCAAATGGCTGGAGGCTGCATTTGGGAGAGTCACTTTTGCCTGTGTTTGACCTGCAAGATGGAACTTGATTTGGAAAGCTCTCATAAAGTGGCAGAAAAGGATTCCCTGGCAGACTGGCAGCACAGTCTAAGCAGGCAACCCTCTGCCTTGCTGCTGAACCCCCACCACCCCTCAGGACTGAGCGCAGCTGACCTCACACTTGTCTTTAACGTGAAGCTTTGGAGGGCAGAGCCCAGTGAAAGACTAAATGCCACATTGTTAAATTATACTTTGGTGAAATATTCCTCAGCACTGAACAAACATTACAAGTAACGCATATATTTAATGGAGTGTATTATTTTATTATTGCTGGTTGCTATAGTAGGCAGTTAAAACATGATAAACAAAAGCAGCACAAGTGTGATCTGGTAGATGATCAGATCTCTTTTCCTTATATCTGTTTTGTCAACTTGCATTCATCTACTTTCTGTTTTCTTTGGTGGGCAGTCATCTAGGCGTGAAATAGCTGCCTTCCCACGTTACCAAGCCATGTAAATTTTGCTTTGGGAATGAGCTTATTGCAGACAGCATTCCTATCATGGTACCTGAGCACCACTTACATAGGGAGGAGCGCATGAAGAAAATGTTTAAATTCTTAGAGAAGACATAATTAAAGTAATTCACTAATCTGTGGCCTGGATGAAGTTTAGCATATGAAATAATGATAAAAGGTCATAAATATGTTAGAAAGTTAGCATATCAAAGTAATTGAGAAAAAAAATGGTGACACTCAGACTGTTGATGCAAATGAGCATATCATTAAATGATGCTCTGAACAAAGAGACTGGAAAAATGCATCTAAAACACTTATTCTTCTATTGCCAAGAGCAAAATGCCTTTTTTTAATGTTAAGGTTTAGTAGTCTTCCTATGTTTTGTCTGTTTGTATAGCTCGACTGTAATTTTTTTTCATTTCAAGACCTGTATCCTATTGATGTTATTGCTGTCCACTACACTCCTTCCTAATGGCAGAGTAACACTGAAAGCATAATTGCATTTCCTAATTATGTGTAATTAAGCAAAACCCAGATGATGTATTCAGTGAGCTCTTGGTATAGCCAAGGGTCAAGGACTTCTGGAATTTTGTAGCATTTCTCTAAATAAGCACATTATACTGTTAAAGCCAAGATACAGTTTTGTGCAGTCTGTTCTGTAAACCTGCTTAACAGCTAAAATTTATAGTATTCATTTATTTAGCTGAGTAAGGATATAGTTGAGATTTCCCCCCTCCCGTTTTTAGATTTGTCGTACTTAACCCAGGAAAGGGACTTTAAACTCAGCACCATAATGTTCTGCATGCTGACAAGCTAAGTGATATTTATTTTTTCAAACCTTAATCCTTTTGAAACATGGAGAAATAAATACATCCTCTTATCTAGCATATGCCTGAGACTGGAAATAAATTCTTATTTCCTTGTAGTCCTGTACCAATGGTCTACAATGAATAATTTGGGCAGTCTCACTGAATATAATAGGAAGAGCTTCTCTATTACCAGTGATAATTATAAGGCTCATAATGGGAAACCTCCAAAGCCCTACCATCAATCAAGGAAAATAAACAATGGAAAATGATAGGTATATAGAAGTGAAAATTGCAAAACCACATATGAAAATGCAGTATTTTCTGCGAGGTTATAAATCATGGGGGAGTCATAACTTTAAATGTAATTAATATTCTCAGATTAAAACGTAACTTTTTAAGGAATTTAGCAGACATTTTTAGAATCAGGAGCCGGATGAGTCAGAGCATTAGTAATGGGATTAAGGAGACTTTCACTTCTAGATCATTAGGTCAAATATGACCCAAATCCACAGTGCCTGAAAGTTATAATTTCACAGCTGTGCAGTGGCCTTTGTAAAAAGATTTGTTGGTTTTGGTCTAGACCGCAGCAGGAAGGGTCTGCAGCCCAAAACCAGCCGCCCTGTGAGCAGTTTTATTTGCAGCAAAACCAAAAGAAGTTGGCCTCCATCATCTCAAAACCTGCATTTTGGAGTATTAGAGCATCATTAAAAATCCTATGACATGAATCCTTCCGGTTGCAGAAGCCAAGAACAAAATGGCTTTTGTGAAGGAGCTCCCTAGAAGTGATTCCTCCAGGCAGGGATGCAGATGAATGTTGTTTACTGGAATTTTTTCTCTCCTGTGTCATGAATGCTTATCCTGGAAACCTGAGACAAGAGGAGTGAAAGGCTTCACACATGCCTCAAAAAATAGAGGCTGATTTGAGTGATCACACCAAGGTCCAGTGCCATCAGTTTAGCCATCTCCACCATTTTATTGGTAAAAACCTTGCTGAAGATTTGTAAGTGAATGAGAAATCAGTTTTGCTATTGGATGTGATAGAAGGGGGGACCCACCAAGAGTAAAGTATTAGTATCCAAATTATGAAACTCAAATTTTGGAGTTTTTTTAATACCTTGTCAGTAGATTTTGATCGGATGTGGTCTAATACGGATGAACTCAGGGGCACGCCATGCATTGTCTTAGGAAGGATTGTGGCAGGAGCTGGATTTCCCGGTGCAGGGCACTTTGTGGGAACAACCTGTCTGTTTATTCTCCCATCTCACACCATGGCCCAGAGGGCTCTGGTGAGTGCACTTGGCTTTTTTCATCTATCAGTGCTGGAGGTTTGAGGCTTTGAAATGCTCTGCATTCATGCATAGTGCCCTTCCCCTACAAAATCTGATAATGTCCAAAGTTCACCTGTTCATGCTGGTTGTCCTCTCTGTTGCTTGCTTTCCCTTCACTGAGATCTGAAGACATTCAGGGCATGTTTGGAGTTTTCTGGCTTTCATCTCTGTGGTGATTCCTGAATTGGCTCTTTGGGGAGACAGTGAGGTAGCCAAGGTTTCCTCTGTGCTGTCTGTGTGGATGAGGGTCTCTGGAGCCCCCTCACACTGAGATGGGTGATGGAGTCAGTCTGGTTCCCAAACCCCTGCCCTTCTGTAGTTGGTTTGTGCTGGTGCTTGCAAAGCCAGCAGAGAGGGAGGGTGCCCATGCTCAAGGACTGCACTAACATGTTTTCTTCCATTTTCTTGTGATCAGTGCCATTGCCTTACCTCTGTTTGGACTGTGGCTTGTTTGCCCCTCTTGGGTCTGGGACACTTACACAGATGCTGACTTGCAGTTTTCCATTCCTTTTTTTTCTCCTGGCCAAAATCAAGCCCAGTTCCTTCCTTGCTTTCCACCCTTCCTTCCTGGCCCCCCAACCCACTCCCCAGACACAATCGTTTTTGAGCTTATATTGTGGAAATAGTGGAGGACCAAGGAAATGTCTGTTGCTCTAGTTCTAGTTATAATACGGTCATCACCAGTGGTTTATTCTATGGCTAAATCAGTCAGTGCCTAAAGGATTCCATTTTTTAAATCCTTTATCCTCTTTTGGGAGTCCTCCATGTTCTTTTCCATATATCTGAGTGAAGGTGAGACTCTTCTTCACGTGATTTCCATCAAACCCAAATATATTTTTGACAGTGGAGGAGCCTGTCTGTAGTCTGAATAAAATTATTTGTAATGTTGTTTTTCTCATGCATGCACAATATTTAGTGTTTCCCAGAAATATTCGTTCCTGTGTTGGAAGGTTAAAAGGGGCAAGGACCAGTGAATCATTGTGACCTGGTGCAGCTCTAGCAATGCAGTTTGCTTGCAGGGCTTTGTTTCCTGTTGTGAATTTCATTTACGAGGTACCCATGGCACAAAGCTTTATTAATTGCATGGAGAAATGACACAACTATTATTCCCAGTAACAAATGAGTCACTAAGTTTGCAACAGCAGACGGAAGATAAATGCATGTGTGTGAGATCTGCAATAGTTATAGGAGCTCTTCCTAAAAATACATTTCAACTGATTTACAGCATTCCTGAGTAGTTTAATGTGCTGTACTGTGGGTGACATATTCAGATTTTCAGAGTCCCAATGGATTCCTGAAAAGAATGTCCAGTGTTGTTGTAAGGATTAAATGTCCCACAGGGAATGAAAGCACCAGAGAATGGAGGACAATGAAACATTAGATGTAAAAACAAACACATGTAGCATAATAAGTAAAAGGTCAGTATGTGCTGAGGACCAGCATCTGTGAAACCAGAATGAGAATTTCAAATGGTCAGAGGCCTGCAGGGCAGCAGAGCTCCCTCCAGTCCCTTCCAGACAGAGGAGCCATCAGGCAGCCTGTGCTGAGCATGGGCTGAGTGAAAGAGAAGTTCCCCTCTGATATCTTTACTTGCCTATTTAAAAATTCAAATGGTTAATATTTAAGTTTCAGAAACCTGTGGCCAGCAAGAGAAAGTTCTTCTAAATGACCCCATTTGTGCTAATGTAACAGTCTAATGAAAACTTTAGTGCTTATCTTTGCATAATTTCCATTCATTTTTGCTGTTCTGATTATTAAAATTGCTCATTTAAGGACTATCTTTTGTTTTGTTTGATTTCAGCATTCCCTTTGGTAAGAACTGCAAAAATTGTGAAGAACTGGATTTAATAGACACGGTCTCAGGAATGGTTAGTTAAATGGTGCTGCAAATACTCTCAATTTTTCCCTTTGTTCTTCTACATATGTTTAAAGATATTTCTGTTAATTTACAATTTGAAAGGTGGGTGAGGAGCAGAGAGTTTGAAAAATAGATTACTGTCTTCATTAATACAGGTTTGACCTACAAAGTCTTCACGTACTTAATGATTAAAAACCAAAGTACTAAATAATAAATTATAAGAATTTATAGGAGTCATCATCTTGAAATTAGCTTACTGAATGTTCTTATCATAATAAATCTGAGTGGGTGTCTAATTTAGTGTTAGCTGACTAAAATTATATGTTGCAGTCAGGTGAAAAAAAAGAAAAAAAACTTTTGTTTCAAGACAAATGATATGAATTTAATCAGAAGTAACCTGAAAGGCTACCATATTTTGTTGTGTCTACTTTGCAGAAACTTTGGCAAAACTGGTAGTGGTAGAATGAAGATCGATTTCAATTTGTGAATCTGGCAGACAATAAAATTTCCTCTAGCAATTCAGAGATGTTTATGATAACGCTTCCCTCACTGCTCTAGCCAGTCAAAAACCCAGGGAACAAATGACAAAATATCTGCTGTATCCCTTATTCAATCTCATTACAGCAGAATCGTTTGCCAAGATCTTTTTATGTGATTGTAGAACAATCTCTCTCTTCCCTCTTTATCTCTCACCATTATAAAAGATGTTTCTCAATTCGCTTAAAATGTATTTCTCCTTTCACATGAATATGAAATGTCACATAGAGATGGGAATGTTTTCAGAGCTGATGAGCTGCTTCTAAAATTCAGCTGCTGGGAATCCTTGAAGGAAAAGAAAGAAAACCAAACATTAATTTAGGAAGCATATTAAAAGCAGTTCCAATCAATATTTTGTTTCAATGCAGGCAGTAAAAGGGATCCTGAGCCCTTTCTCAGGAGTCATTCTGAGCCTTTCTACCATGCCAAAACAAGTGGGTCTGGCCAGTGTAGAGCCAGCCTGTGCAGAGCCAGTGCTGCTCAGACTTCACTGAGCAAAGGACTGGGGCCCCACTTTGAAAACAGGTGCTAAAACCCCAGGAAAACAGCTTTGCAGGGAGAATTTCTCTCTGCAGTTTATAAAGAGCAGCCAGAGCTGCAGAAAGCAGTCAGGTTCTGCTTCATCCTTTCACTTTGCCTCAGTCCCTCACCCTAATTAATTAGAGGGAAATATGCCTTCCAGAGAAGAAGAAAATACCTCTGGGACTTTCATCAGGAAGTCACAGCTCTTGTATTTAAAAGGGAAAATTGTTGTTGTTGTTTCAAGTGTTAAAATTTTAAACTGTGATTCACCAGTACTTAATTTTTATCATTAGTGCCAATTCTGCAGCACTAAATGCTGTTGATAATATTTAAGTTTCTTTATGTAAACATAATTTTTGATTGCAGATTCCTAATCAGAACTAGAAAACCCGTGTGCCTCAATCATTTTTCCCAAAGAGCTCCTGGAGATCAGATTCATCTCTGAAAATGCTGATTAGTCAGGTTTCATTACATCCTTTCTGAGCAGTCAAATGTTGAAAAAAGGCAAAACAAAGGTGGGAGTATAAAAATTAGATCCATTATCAAATTAAAAGAGCTTATATCTATTATTTTCTAAAAAGCCTTTACCTTGGTAATCTCCTGCTGTTGGACTCGGTGTGATCCCACGCTGGATCTGTGTGCCCAGGGTGTGCAAATACGAGGCTCCTTTCCAGTTCTACCCACCACAGAAGCCCTAAAATAGAGAATAGTTAGGGCAATTACTACATAAAACCATGTAATCATTGTTAAATGGGAAAAGAAGGTGCTCATGAAATAATTTTTATTAGTCTAGTCATTAACAGTCTCATCCAAACTTCCGTTGCTTTTTAGGAGTGAAGATGAGCCCCATTTTCCATCTTAGTTTTATTTTCTGTCTTTCAGATCATGACCAGTGGTATTTCATTGTATAATGTAGTGGAAAAAGCCCTTGTGATGAGTGTCTGCTCTGCTGGCAGCTGTGCCAAGACCCTTTTTAGGAGAGGTTCTGTCCTGCAGAACGCACGTGCTGAGACCACGGCTTGGGAAGTCACTCTGCAGCTGTCAAACACACATCCCAGTGCTTTTGGAGCCATGGGATGGCTGGAAATATTAAAAAAAATGAATAGGTGTGGCACTTTATGGTATGGTATTAGGTCAAAGGTTGGACTTGATGATCTTTGAGGTCTTTTCCAACCCTAATGATTCTGTGGTTCTGTGACTGTTTTGTGCTCTGCTCTTTTCCCTCACGCCTGTGCAGGGTTAATCAGAGCACGTGGTGATGTTTCAGTGAGCAGTAAAAGATAAACCATACATGAAGGCAGAGCTACTTTCACGTTTAGTGAAAGAACACTCCTTTTATAAGAGCTCTGGGGTTTGTAATGGGAGATTTGTAATGCACTGGTATTTTTTTAACACTTATTTTCAAGTATCATTAGCATTACTCATGTATGTGTTACTTCTAAAGTCTTGACTCAGCAATTTCCACGTGTTCCAGATTTCTGGCCGCTGATATGCAGCTGTGTTGCTCTGGAACAATGCGAGGTCATTTTTATGTCACATCTGTAGAAACAGCAGAAATTGGTTTCACTCTGAATTAACATAAAGTCCCCTTAAGATTTCAGTGGGAAAAAACAAACCTCAACATGATCCATTAATATCAGGATTCAGGGGATAAACCTCCAGCGTGGGCTCTAGAAACACTTGGTTACAGTGAGGACTCTCTTCACTTGGATGCCATAACCTTTTTTTCCTAGTCATTTTGTCACAAATCAATTATTTAATGCAAATGAACAGAGGATTTTTTTTTTTCTACTTCATTTTAGTAAATCAGGTTTTGAACATAAAACCGGACACAGATGCCTCTGTGTGATACATGCAAAGATACAGGCAGGGAAAAGGAAACAACATTAGGCAGTATCAAATTTCTTTGTAATGAAGTGATGCTTGCTTACTTTCTCCCTGCGACTTGTGGAGGTTTACATTTCCATGTAACATTAGGTATTACATAACTTTTCTTAGGAATCAGCCAGCCTGCTAAGAATAGGTTGAGAAAGGAGAAAAGATGCATTTCCCAAATCCACTACGCTTTGTATCCAGGTCTGCAGTGCAAATCAGCTATATTTCTGTGAAATTAGAGAAATTATGTTTTTTTTGTCTTTAAAGAAATTAATGTGTGAGCAGATAAAATAGGGAAGGGAAGAGCCATTGGCTTTCAGATTTAATAAAGGCTTGTGGTTCAAAAATAGAAACACACAGCCTGGTGGCCAGGTAGCTTGTTGTTATGTTGGTTTTGGTTTTTTTTTTCCCACGTGAGTGATATTCTTCAGTCCTGCAAGTTAGTAAAACCAAGACCACTTGCCATAGCTATAAGCTATCAATAAAAATTAATGTACCAGAGGGAATTGAAAGGAAAAAAATGTACTTAAGTGTTCAGGGCCATCGAGCCACCCATGCATCCTCTGCGAGCGTATTCCGGCGATGGAGCTGTTATTGTTGCCATGGGCTGCCATTTAATGTTATTTTCCTAAGTAAATGCTTCTGTGCTCTGATCAAGGACATTGGCAGTAAACCAAGACACAATCTTCAGAAAAAGATGGTGCTGAATAGTATTGAATACTGTTCAACCAGACCTGGTATCGGAGGATAACTAAAGCCCCTCTCTTTTGAAAGTCAGTTCAAACACAAGTTTAAAATCCTTTCAAGAAGGGAAAAGTTCTCTTTTTCTCTTTTTCTTTTTTTTCTTTTTCTTTCCTGAAAGATTTTTCTTTAAAGAATGACAAGAGGAAATAGAAATAAAAAACAGAGGACTGGGATATATCCACTCCAAGGTGATTTTAACCGAGGAGAATGGGAAGATCAACAGCAAAACCAAAATCCCCGAAGAAATATATTTCTGGGGTGGGTTTTTGTGTTTGTCTGCCTTTCCAAATGGATGTTCATTGTTAAACTGAGAGCTTCCCCTGGTAACTGCATCTCCATAGTGGTTTTTTTTCTGGGGGAGATAGTTTTGGTTCTGTATCCTGCCCTGGATGCTGGTGGCAATGGTGTAATTCTGTTCAAAGGGAAGGGACAAGAGGCCACCCCCAGGAGAATGGTACTGAAGTAAAGTAATTTCCACTGAGGAGGACTAGCATATATAGCATTATCTGATTTTTTTTTTCTTGCCAAAATGCTAACTGTACTGTATTTGTCAATCAAGAGAGTACATTTTGAACAAGGGGCATTGCTGTGTTGACCCCTGCAACAGCTGAACCCACATTTGCTGAAAGAAAAGAGAAAAAAGATCTGAAAGGGGTTTCCATTTGCAATGATCTGTGTGCAGAGCTGTAAAAAATGCATAAAAAAGGCAAGATGGAAGTGATACCCCAGGTTAATGTTGCCATCAGTTCACAATCTCCATTTCTTCCTCAGGATGATTATTGTATTAAATGTTACTTTTGATTCATTTGTAGTTAAGGCATTAAACCTACATTTATTCCAATAAAGTAATGAAAGACAGGGTCTATGCCCCAGGGGCCCGAAACCATCATTTTGGATATGGGACACTCTGTGGTTGCAGCAGAGAATCCTTTGGGTGTGTGGTAAAGAGAGATGGGATTTTGCATCATTTTCCTTTAGGAAGGATCTGTCCTAGGGAAACCCTGTGCTTTTGGCTGCAGGTGTAGGAAGGCAGCCAGGTGCCGTCCCTCGAGGGATTTATTTTTGAAATCAAATTTTGTTAGTCCAGAACTTGGTGAAAAAGAAAAGGAGGATATTGCAAATCAAAAGGCTGACCTAACTTTTTGGTATGTGTGATTGATAAAATATAGACAGCCATGCCTATTTATAAATCTTCAGGGGAAAAGAACCTGTTTGAGCCATTTTTCAGGTTTATTCAGCATGTTTGAGTTCTCACCCACCTTTCAATCCAATCCCTCCCATTTTCTTTTGGTGAAGCATTTCATGTGGGGCAGTTTTTCATTAAAACTGCCCATATAGGAAAAGACCAAATTTCAAACCAGTTGAGTGGACTTGCTCTGACCAAGGGGAAGAGCAGAAGCCATAGAAAGAGACAGAATCAGCAAACAGTAAAGAATTTTTCCAAAAGAAATATCTCCCAGCATCTAATACTTCACATTATCAGTTAGGTTTTTTTGCCTTGTAAAGTTTTAGCATCCACAGTGTCTTGTGGGAGGGATTTAACAGCCTGACTTCGTATTGCATGAAAAATTCAGTGACTTCTTTGACTTGTTTTGAGCTTGGAAGCTGCATCATCCAGCTCCTGTGCTGAGTGAGGCTGCCTGTCCCTGTTCCCCCTCTCCAAGCTGCTCACAGTTCTGAGGCCACAAGTACATCCCTGCTCAGCTGCCTCTTTGTGCGGAAGAAGATGCAGGAGTTAATTGTGTGCAGAAGTTATTCCATAGCAATAATAATTTCTTTAGCCCTTCTCTGTAGCTTTCCACTGCTGTGACAGATTTTTAAGATGAGGGTACGAGAACTCATACTGTGGAAGCTGCTGAAAATCTTCAATTTACACAGTGGCATAATGGTGTCTTTCATTTTCTTCTCTCTTTCTTTCCTAATAATTCTCAGCTCTCTATTCATTTTTTAATTGCTATGAGTGTTGAGCTGATGTTCTCTTATCACTGTGATGTATCCCCAAGATCTTGCTCTTGCATTCTAAGTTTGGTGCAGACCTATGATGTTGCATTTGGTTTTTTTCCCATGTGCAGCATTCGTCTACATTTAATTTCATCTGCCATTTTGTTGCCTGGTTGCTGAGCACTGTAAGATCTTTCTGCACGTCTTCCCAGTCAGCCTTCATCCTTGAGAGTGTGAACAGCTACCCTTTTTTCCCGTATTGGTGAGGAAAGAGGGAAAAATGGAAAGTCAGCTGTAGATGATGCTGCATTGACACGAGCTATTTAGAGTGAAATCCAGCGATCCCCACTAGAGGCAACGTGATTAATGGAACTGAAACCTCAAAAATGGTCTTGCAACTACATTTTTAATGCATAATATTTGCGTGAGTTTGACATTCAGCAAAATGCTTTCTCTCATGCCTGGTTTGAAGTTAAAAATACAAATGGAATGGCCTAGATTTTATTTATGCATCTAAAGTTGTTAAGGAGGTAAAGGAGAACCGAGAGATAGGCAGCCCAGATTCCATATCTCCAAAGCACAGTCCCATCGTTCGCAGAAACTTCTCCTCCTGTTGATTGAATCATTCAAAGTTGGGTTGATTTTGGTAACTCAGAATTTTATATATTTTCATTGAATAAGCAGATGTTTGTTTTATTGTCCAAGGGAGAAGTCATAATGTTTGCTGCGTGATCTTGGAGAGATCAGCACAAAAACGTGTCTCTGTCATGCACACACACAAATACAGACATTGCTGGCAATGGATTTCCTAGGACCAATTTTAGCTAATGTTGCAGATTGTGAATAATTGAAAAATGTAGTGGAAATGCTTCATCTGAATTTTGTGTGAGCAATATCTAATGAATATTTGGGAGAGTGTCTGAACTGTTGCTTAAAGGCTCGCCACGCTGCTCTGTGTACAAAAAAGACATGCAGACGGCTTACACTGAAATTTTGAAAATCCAAGGGAGGAAGAAGTTTAACCAAAGCTTTTACAACACTTTGAGTTCCACAGCATAGAATTAACTTAATAAATGAGAGCTTAATATCAATGAAAAGTAAATGTACATCTGTTTTTGAAATCTCAGCATTCTGTGGCATTAGAAACTGTCTCTGTCAAATCTGATGTCTTCAGTGGAGTTTTTAAGGTATCTCTAAAACTGTGTCCATCAAAGATTAAGTATTGTTTCTTTACATTTTATTTTAAATGAGAGAAAGTGCAATTGCATTTGAAAAAACCCAAACAGCTCCTTTTTGTCATTTTAAATTGAGCAGGATGGGTGAAGACAACCAGGACCAGAATCATCAGGGTTTGAACCATTTTCAGTAAATGAGGTACACAGTAAATTGTGGGGTTTGTCCTTTGGTACAGTGACAACAAATCTGCTTAGCCAGTCTTTCTAGACTTCCATTATTCTCCTTATGAGAAAGTGTTTTCTTTGATTATTTCTAATTTAAAGTTCTTTATTTTTCACTTTTCTAGTCATTTGTATTGAGTTAAAAGTAGCAAGACAAATTGACATTACCTGAAAAATGTAAGATTTGGGTTTTTCTGGTGTGAGTAATTCCCCCTTTCAAACCACCACTCTTTTCTTTTTCTTTTCTCTCTTGATACTCAGATTTAGGTCTTTTGTCCGTCCTCATAGCTCTCACCTTTCATACATGAAATTTCATTGCCGGCACTCTGAAAATCCAAATAAATTATGCCATTTGCACTGCTATCATCAACCTTCTCTGTAACCTCAGAAAAGTCAAGGAGAATAGTTAGGCGGATTTTTTTTTTCTTTTCTAAACCTCTACCAGTTATTTTCTATTATGTTACAAGTATGTGTTCCTTTCTACCTTGCCTGTCAGAATGGCTTTCAACTGTTTTCCTTGCTAATGTTGACAAGGTGATTGACTTGCAGATTTCTATAGCAATTTTAGACCTTAAAAAAAATAAAAAAGAAAGAAAGACTGCTCTTATATTCCACAAACTTTTTTTTTTTTTTAAAAACTGCTTGAACTTCAATTATGATTTGTGGCCTACAGATCTTTGACAAGAATAAATCTTACCGTGTCTAGTCTGACAGACTCAATTTTTGTTTTGAATTGCCTCCTACTTTTCTAGTCGTAGGCACTGTGGTAATTATAGACATAGTCAGTGGATGACAGCCAGGATATTGTTATTGTAGTCTTTGGTTTAGAGAAAGTATTAATTTCATATTTCAGTTGTTTTACATGCTGTCAGGGTATAACTCTTTCCTTGATTCTAGAGTACTGAAAATTAAGAGTTCTGGGCAGTTCTGCTTCAATTCTTCAGCCACATCTGTTTTAATTGCTAGGTTTTATTTCTTTTTATTGGTCTGGCACATGTCTGTAGGGGCTTATCCTGCAGAAATTTTTTTAGTATGTACTCATATAATCAATTCTGGTGAAAATCAGCAGTTTGAATTGAATATAGTCAATGAATATTTTTATGTTTGTATTTAAAAAGGGGAAAAAAGCCTATGGGTGATAGTTCATTATTAGCTTATAAATATAGTATAACTTCCTGCTTAATTACCAGTTTTTATAATTTTTATAATGCTTTTTGCTTATTTTCCTTTGGATAATTTTCAAAGTACTATTATTCCCTCAAGAGATCTCTAAGAGGCAGAATTTCTGGCTATTAAAGATTTGCCATCCCACAAGCAGCAGACTGAGAGTGCCTCCAGGTTATTTATAACTGGATTTTATCTCAGAAAATTAACTAAAGAAGATAAACCAAAATTCTAGGGGAAAATGCCTTAAACGTCTCATATATTATGCTGTGTTCAAACAGCTATTTTAATTTTAACAGCCTGGCAAGCCCAGTGGAGCTCTTTTTCTGGTTTTGGGCACAAAATAAGATAACACTTTTTGAATTCCTCCAGGAGATCATCTAAGTGCACTTAAAGTGGAGGCATAAAATATGAGTTTACAATGTGATATATTTAAGCTTCACATGTTAGTTTAATTGATTTTCTGTGTTTTCTAGTTCTGAGAGCCCCAGAACTCCTAATTTGCCCTTTAAAAAACTAGTACATTTTCAAAATGTTGTATTAGCAGGCAAGTTGCTCCGTTCTGCAGAAAGTTTTGTTGTGTTCTGGTTCCTATAACCCTTTCCTGACCACCAGCACCAAATGTTCTGCCAAGATTTCAGCAGAAATGCACATTTACATGCCTGCAAAACCCCCTTGGTTTTAGCAGACCACTCACATGGGTAGGGTTACACATCTGACATGTGTTCCCAAATCAGGGAATCGTTAGTTGTGATTTGTGGGTGGAATTTTGGGGAGCAAATGAGGGAAACCAGCCTGCAAAATGCAGAGCACCTCAGCTGGACTGCCTGTGAGAATTTAGGTGTCTGATGTGATTAAGCTTAAAATAACAAACTCATTTTCTGTCTGACATCCTTTATATTTGAACTTAGGTCTACAGGGGTGAAAGGTTATTGCAATAATTTATTGTACCTTATAGTACAATCAGTGTTTAAAAAGGAATGGTAGCTGGAAGGCATGTTCCATTCTTACTTCAAGAGAAAAATACCATCAGATTGCAAGGACTAAAATAGTTGCAGTTTCTAAGTATGCTTTGTAAATAAAACTATGAGCAAGGGATTTTCAAGACGAGTTTTGGACCTGAGTATTGGCTCCTTCACGTTTATAATAATAATGCCTTGCATTTCTGAATATGTCATTGTGATGCACAATTGGGTGACCTTTGCAGTTGACAAAATGATTAACAATTTCCTCTGGCTTTTGCTTTTAATTATTCACCTATGTGAAGTAGAGAATGGACCGTATGAGCTGGGGCACACAACGATGATTGGTTCGTATCAGTGTTATCACATGGCAGAAAGGTCAGAACAGTTGCCTTCAGTGTGCTTAGGCTTAGATAGTACTCTTAGAGAAACTGGCTTTTTTATTTATGGAATTGTACTATGGAATATAAATTGCTGTACATATATATTATATGTAAGCATATTATGTGTATGTGTATATATATAAAAATGTATAAATATATAGTATCAAGAGGAAGATTTCCATAACATCTTGAAAAATTTTAGTCAAGGAAGAATAGCAGCTTCCCGTTTCTATATGGATGTATTTCTACAGCCCCAGCTTCATCACTTCTTCAAGACACAAAAACCAAACTGAACTTTGAATTTCAGCTGAAAATTGCATGAGGAAATTAGGGATCCCGTTATCTAACCATTTAGACTTCTTGTCTGTAATAAGTGAAAGGGTGGCTAAAAAAATATGGCACAGTGTTATCTTCTGCCATATATATTTTCTTTTCTAAATTACCTAGTCTTATAAATATTTGAATAACTTTTGCTCAGAATAAACACTTTCCTCTCAGCTTAGCTCTTAGGGCTCTTGAGACCATAACAATTAGATAAATTAATATTGATTTGATAAGAAAATGCTTCTTCATCTGTTAGAGTATCTCCTACTGTAGTCTGGAACAAAACTTACAAATTCAAAAGGATGTAGACAGTTCTTGACCATTTTCCCAGTGAAAGTAATTCTGGGCAGCACTGCACAAAGTTCTGGGCTGTACTTTCTAACACATAGATTACATAGAAAAATTCCCAAAGAAAGGGAAAGTCAGCTACACATACATATTGAAAATGAACCCTAATATATACATTACCCCCAATTTTTTTTTTATTTTTTTTTTTTTTTTTAGATATCATTAGAAGTGGGGGATTTGGGTGGCTGGAGCAGTGTGATAGACCCTATTTGGAGATATCTGCTTACCAGTAGCAGGATTAATCTAAATATCAGAAACTTACAAGATTTCCAATTGCTATTAACATTTATTAGAAAGGAAAAGAGCTACTTGTTTGAATTACTAATTTGAATTTCTGATGTGAAAATAAGAGGGTTTTTTAAACTGATCATTGAGATTTTTTGCACAAGAGAGAAAGGTCTTGTGTAAACTCTTGTCAGTTCCACACCATGGGTTGCAGAGAGATGGAACACAAGCCAAGGTAGCCCAGCATGGGTGTGGTGTCCATCCCAGCCTGGAGGGAGAGGACATCTCCCAGCTCTGCTCATCAGGCCAGGACAGAGCAAGGCTGTCCCTGAACACAGGAGCAGGACCTGTGTTTGGAGAGCCTCAACACTGACGGGTGTTTTTTATGGCCCTTGGGGAAGCTTGGCTCCTTCAGGAGCTGTAATTCAGGAGGTGTGAGACTCTCTGCATGCACCCTGCACCATGGGGTGGCAGCTCTGGAGCAGGCTGATGCCAGGCAGTGGTGCACAGGGAAGAGATCAGACCAGGGGGAAGATGTCTCAGATTTTCAGATACCCAGCAGCCCCACCTCTGCTCCAGGTGGGCTGTCTGACAGCCTGAAGTCTGGAATGAGTAGATAAATTATTTTCCAGAGTGGAAAAACCCATCTGAAGAGAGTGCATACCTGTGGAGACCTGGTCATTGGGAACACCTCAGTCCAAGTGCCATTCCTTTAATGATAAAAATAAAGTATACGGGACATAGATCATTGCAGTTTTTCTGTGAGATACAAAGAAATGTTACCCTTTGGGGAGAGATTTGGCAGAACTTTTTGCTTTGCAATGTGTTGGTCTATGATCCACCAGGCTCAGGGCTTGGCGCAGGTGCTCTCTTAGCTGGGGTGGGTAAACTTGGAGGAAAAGATAAAAAGGGAATGAACAGGACTTCAGCAAATAAAGAAACGCAGGGAAGTGTTGTTGTCAGCTTTACATGTACGTATCTTTTCAGCTAATTAGTATGAGTCCTATAAATTTATGCCATGCTTCTGTCCTTCAAGTCATATACAAATTCTCAGCATCTAGTGTGTGCATTTGACTAAGAACTCTCAAACTTCATGACTTCCCATTTGTCCCTGAAAAAAGAGAAAAGAAGAGAAAAGAACGAAGATGGAAAGCAGGAAGGAGCACATAAACCAAAATAAAACTGATATTTCATTTGTGTTTTGCTGATAGATATTGAGTTCTTTCCATATACTTGTGCATTAAGGGTTTTGCTGAGTGAGCTAGGACACTGTCTCTTTAAGTGTTTAACAGTAATTGGTTCATGTCCTGGTGTTCATTGAAAATCCTAGACATTTCATGGAAAATCTTCTTAATGAGGGAATGAATTTTTCATTCACATTAGAAAGCTCACTCTGACAAACAATTTCTAAATAAAACTTTGGCGACATGACATCCCATATTGGACTTGACAAAGAGGACAGGTGCATTAGAATAAAACTGTATGGCGATCCTTCAAGCTGTCAGCCATGAATATTTTATTTCTTAATGAATCATCTTTGTGAAATGAACTTTCTTGTTGTAGTGTCAGTGCCATTTACAACAAAAAACCTGCTCCTTTTAAAAGGTGAACTCCTTAAAGATGCTGATGCCTGCATAAAATACTTAACCCTAGCCAAGGTATTCAGTAAATTTAATAGTGTATTTTTTTTTTCCCAAACTGTTTGAAATGTAGTCTCATACTACCAGGTGTGACTGTCAAACACAACCTTTTGCAGTTGCAATTTTGTTAACAAAGCCATTATTCAAGGTAGATTAGCAATGGGGTTGATCCTTATTAGAAAACAGAGCATACTTGCCTAATTATTGTTTTGATGTTTCCTTTATTTTTAATGGTATATTACATTTATTTAGTACTTGTGTGTGATAGCAGATTTATGGCAAAGACTTTATATATGAAAATCATGTCTAGCAGACAACAGAAGCTTTCACCCTCTTGCATCCCTGTTCCTTACAATGTGAACAGAATAAATCATAAGCAGTCCTTGTTGGCATTTTTGGGGTATTTTTTTTCCCAAAGGTGTGAAGTTAGTGGTGGTTGCCATGGGTGTGAAGGGTGTTCAGAGCCTCCTGCAGCTATGGCCCCCAGTACCCAGGTATCCCTAAACTCTCTATTTCTTTATTCTAAGAGAATACAAATGTCAGATCAGTTTATTCTTCCTCACAGTTTATTTGTCAGAGTAGATTTGAATGTCCTGGTTTTACTAACAATTTTACATTCATTGAGTTATATTAAAAGCATATATGTTTCAGCATTTTCCTTTTGTTCTGTGAAAGCAGCTTGATTTGGATTCTCTGGGGAAAGCTCAATTTTTATTGATATTAAAAATACCCATTTGATTGCAAACCTCAAAGTGGACTAGATTCAATTTAATTTACATAATGGTGTCTTCAGGGACAAAGATTGCATGTCCTTTGTGGCATTAGTTGGTGAATGTTTGTTCCTAGCATGTGTCAAGTTCAAATTACAGGGTTTGTCATTTTACTTATAGGCTAAATGTTTTGACTCCAGGAGATATGATTATACTCATTGTCTTTGCAGTCCCTGCCCTGTGTCCTTGCTGATACTGGATATATGCGAGGAATTGTCTGCCCACACTCCCAGCCAGCCCCCTGATCTCCACGGAAAGGTTCCAAAAAATCAGGAATAGGTCCCTTTAGTGCTTTTCTTGCAACCTCCTCCTTGTGTTTCAGTTTCTTCCTTTCCATGATGGACTTCTGTCCTTGTGTTAGCTTTCTTTCCAAACACCTGTGCTTGTTAAGAAAAACTTTCTCAGATTCTGCTCTCACTGAAATCTGTAGCATCCTTTCTGCTGTCTTTAACTGGAGAAAAAGACCTGCTTTCAGAAACGTTTTATTTCCCTTGGCGTTGACTGCTCACATGTCTGTGTGCTTCCCTTGCAGTCACAAACTCTCTGTAGGGTTTGTCAAATCCCTCATGGGCAAACCTGGAGCTGGTTCACCAGGCTTCACAAGAAAGTTGACTCCACCCTTGAAGGCTCTGCGTTCACAGATTGCTGTTTGTAGATGAAGCCTTCTATGTGCAGGAAGCATTTATCATCACTGATTAGTGACATCAAAAAGGGGCTGTCTGGACCAAGTGATTTGGGCTGAAGTCCCTGGATGGGATGTCCGCAGCAGGCTTTGGAGAACTAAATGTGCAGTCCCACACTTTGAGGTTGTTTTGGTACTTTATTATTGCTTGTGCTTCTGCAGCACCGAAGGGTCAAGTCATATTTGCTTTGTTGAGCACACCTGGGGTAAAAAGGCAGCTCCTGGTTGGAAGTTCACAGTCTGTGAGTGGACAGGGGACCACCAGTGCACTGAGTGGACAGCAGAGCACAAAGAAACAAGGACACCATGGTAGATAAATCAGTGTAGGCAGTGGGTTTCATGAAGCCCCAAAAGTGTTGGCATGGAAGTTCTCAAGGAGATTTAAGGTTGATGAGGGGTAGTTCTGTGTACATTTGAGGAAGCACTTCCCAAACTTGGAGGCAGCCTGAAGAAGCAGAAGTGTTTCCAGCAGCCACTGCAATCTGCCATTGGGGATGGGTGAAGGGGAGAATCAGTCTCTGCTGTGGACTGATGTGTGAGACAGGAGAGGGATACACTGTGAAGGACTTCCCACTCTTGACTTGGAATGTTGTATTATATTTTACTGGGTTGTTAAGAGGGTCTAGGCTGGCCACACTGAGAGTTTAAATTCACTGGAAAGGCACTGATCTTCAAAATTTCTATTGATTTAAATGGGAGTTAATGCACGTAACAACTTTGGGATCAAGGGGCAATGATGATAACTCTCTCTTAATCTTCTTTCCCACATCTAATTAAAATCTTAGGTTTTTTTAAAGCATTCTTGCCTTTCTCTTGAAATTATCACTCTGTCTTTATCCTTCTTCAGTTTCTAATTTTACTTGCATTTAAATACTCCTTTTCAATGGCCCAGCAAGTACTAATCAAATAAACTTTAAAAGATTGCTCCTGATTAAATTATTTTTTAATAATGAGTTCCTGTTACCAGGGAATACAGAGTTAAAAAGGTGATATCACTAAAATTAATTAGCATAAGACATGCTGGACTGGTAGAAGTGACTGGATCTTAATCAATAGCAATATGATTACACCCATGCAGCAATTATAAATTATTTAAAACAGTACCCCTAGGTTACTGACTAGTTGCCTTTAAATTAAATTCTCTGTCAATAATTGATGCAAAGAATTAATGTGAGAACACCTTCAGTTACTGAAACTTTTTTAAGGTGGCATAAAATATTGAACTGTTGCCTGTCATTAGCAGCCATCCTGTCTCTTTTGCACAGCATTGTTCTTTACTAAATTGGTCAAGAAGGACCTCCAGAGCATGAAAGATGACTAATGATCCTAATGCTTTGTTCACTCTTCTTCTAAGGACACTGACACTGAGAAATATAAATTTCGTGTGCAAGGGGAACTAAAAGCTGATGAGACCAGTAAAGCTCCTGGTCCATTTTGCTGCTGAAGCAGTGAAATGAAATATGTTCTTCCTCGGTTTTTAGATTATGTTAGATGAGGAAGATAAAAGGAAAACAGTCTGGAATGTGCTGATGTGTAAGTGGTGTTTAGAAGGCTGTTGATTTGTTGTGAGTGGCAATTTCCTTCCCTAATGCCCAGTCATATAGGAGTTAAAAAAATTCCTTCTGTCCTCTTCCTTGGTATAAATTTTTGTTCTCTGCAGTTTGGTGTTTGGGAGCAGCTGGGATGCATCTGATGTTACTTCTTTCAAGGAGCAGAAAGAAAATATGATAATTGCAATCTCAGTAACATCAGAGAAGGTGCCAAGCAGGTCCCGTGCATCTGTTGCTGCAATCAGCTGCAATCTCAGTGTGTGCAGGGAGGGCATCCACGTGTGAGATTTATATCAAAGTTTGATCCCTTCTTTCACTACTGACCATTTTTTTTGCTGTATAGATAAAACCCCTGATATTTCAGTAATTTGAGTAGCCTAGTAAGCATTTTCTAGGTTAAGGTGGCATAATTTAGGACAGTGTACTTTGAGAGGCAAAAAGAACTTAAAAATTCTAGAAAATAAAGGGGTACTTCTAGTTACATAATTATTGTCAAAATCCTGCATTTGAAAATATTATTAAACCTTAAGGTCTTAGCTGATATAAATCAGAATTATTGTGGAGGTATTGACATAAACTCACAGAAGCCAGGAAGTTCACGGGTGGAGCCTGGAGCTGGGAGGTGATGTTTGCTCCTGCTTCTTGGCTTTTGGTTGCTTACCGTGGGAAGCTGGCAAAGCTGCACTGACATGTGGACACAGTAGAAATTTAAAAAGACAGTCAGTCTTGTCATCTTTTGCTCTTCCAGTTTGGTCTTTTTTTTTTTTTTTAAATTTTTTAATTTTGTTTCCAAAATACTCATAATTTACAAATTTATTTTAAATTTGTCCCAAATTTATGTATTAACACTCAAAAAATGACACTTTTGGAAATTTATTAAATAAAGACACCAGAATTTCCTTTTTGTTTTGTATATTAGAGCTGTATAAATTGCATGTCAGTGAAGTTAGCTAATACCAGTGAAAGAGTTTTGGTGTATGCCATGAACAAATATGGATCAGGGATGGGGAAAATGCTAAGAAAAAAAGGAAATTTTAGTTATTTGCAGAGTATTTTAATGATGTAACAGAGATATATTAAATTTTTACTCGTTATAAAATAGTAGTTCTCATTTTCTAACAAAAATCCTTTGACAAGGTTTGGGATAAATTGAGTGAATTCAGTATTTAGGTCAGCATTTCAGAAAAAGAAATCCAAACCAAAATCCAGATGGTGTTGCAGACTCCAGGGGAAGAGGAAAGGTACTCTTCACTGTTTGAAACCTTCAGTCTAACACCCTTATTCTGCTTCAGCCCCTCTGCATCTTTTCCATGGGGAAGTGTGGAAATCACAAAGGTAAAGATGTTATGAAGTCTAGAGATTTATAATTTTATCTCTGGTGGAAATTTGCCTCCACTCTGAAATTGCACTTTTTAACATTATTGCTAAAATTGGGGAGCACTGGAGCAGTTTAGCACCATCAGTGAGTCCCTCACAATAAGCAATGGGACCAAGGACACATGCAGCAGAAAAAAGCAGTGATCAGGTGGAGAAATTAGGAACTTACAACCTTTCGATCTTTCCAGGTTGCTGCATCCCTGTGTAGCAGTTCTCTTCCATTTCTGTGCCTTGCTCTCCTCATCTATGAACAGCAAATGGTGCAGATGGTGATATGAGAGTTATTTAAGAGCTGGTAGTGTTTTGAAAGTGTATGACTGACTTTGTGACCTTGCCCATCGCTCCCTGATGGTACCTGTAGGACATTGCTCACTGCAATACAGTGTGCAGTGTATTTGCCTTTTTTATATTAAGTTCTAGCAGAACTGAAATGGCATTTATGTAATGCAGAGAGATCATAAAATGCCTTAAATAATGGAGGTTTAAACTCTCCATTAACAAAAAGTGCAAACAAACAAAAAGATTCCTGGAACCCGCTGTTTGATCACTTCACGGATTTTATCAAATGTTAAATATGGAACAACAAGGATCTGATTTGCCCCCGAGTATTTATGATGTTTGATAAGAGTTTGCATTTGAAGACATAGGAAACTCAGCTACTATTGTGAGCTGACTGTGCTGACTGAATGTGTTTAGTCAGAGTTTCAGTCTAACTAAGCTGTCCTGTGTGCACAGGAAGACACTGTGTGTTTATCTCAGCAGCTAAAGTTTCTAATTCATAAAGTAACTTCCATCCATGTTTATTAAAGTGCATACCAAGTCAACAGACTCTTTGACAGTGTAACGTCAGCAGCTGATGCACAGTTTCATGTAGCTCAACAGTAGCAGGATAAAAGTTTGTGGCCTGTTTGTAGAGCTGCTTATTCTTCTTCTCTTTATCTGCACTTCTCTTTGCTGTTTTCCTTCTGTTAAAAGTCGAACATCCTGTGTTGGTGTAAAGGCAACGGAGATTTTTCCTTGCTACGGTGCAGCTGCAGTATCTCCCTACAGAAAAGATTGTGACATCTCTACAGTTTAGTGACTTGGAACCTTGTCTTCACTCATTCATTTTTACTCTTCAATCCTTTGGCACTTGCAGAGTGGGAAATTTAACAAATGGTTAGAAATCTTCAGTCGTGCGTTGGCCCTGACTTGTGTGCAGGAGATTTCGCATATATAACTCTTAAGTTGATGAGCAATTGCTCATTTTATGGATTTTTAAGCAAGCATGGAAGATCTTTCAAGTTAGGTAAAAATTTTGCTCTTGTCTGAAATATGAAAAATTTCACTACTTTTATTCTTCCTTTCTTTATTTTCTTTCACTGCAACACATAAATTGCATTTACTTTGTGAAACTAAAATGAGGTTGAACTGGGAAGCCATATTTCAAAACATTAAATAAAAATATATTTGAAAAGAAAATAGAAACATTAAAGAACAAAAATTAAAAGACCCATAAATCCCATTTCATCCTTGTCCACTCCTGCTGAGCAAAAGATGACCCCAAAAGAAATGCACCTACTGAAGCAAAACGGCTATTCATTTCACTGATGTGAAAATTTCCCAAGTGGAAAATAAAATCTTAGGAGCTGTTTAGGTTTCTTTTTCCTGTTCTTATTTGGTTTCACCGTACCTGGTAGCAGATAATACATGGTTTTGAGGACAGCCTTCTATGATGCAGTTTGGTTTAATGTTAAACACCACAATCTGAAAATTGTCCTAATTTTTTGCTGCAGAATTTGTTCATGTGTCCAGGACAAGTGCTGTGACCATCTCAGCCATCATGCTTGCAAAAGCTACTCAAGTGTTTCTTCTGCCTGACTGATTCTGTGGGGAGATCTGAGGGAGGTGGAAAACGCCCGGTTAAAGTGGGATGAAATGAAATTAGAAAACAGAACAAGAAGCCTGATTGAAACTGTTTATGACAAGTGTTGTTTCTGCTTTTAAGAAACGCAAGAAATCAACCTTTTAGACCTCACAAAGATCTCCGACTTCCCATGCCAAAAATGTTTTGCGAAATTGGTGACTAAATTTGTGCAGGATTTGTATTTTAATTCTCAGAATGTTCACTGACAATCTGATTAATGAGTTATTTCCGTTTATCATCTATCTCGAGCTAGTTTTACAAAATATAGAGAAAGCACAGTGTTCTGAAACGCGGTTACGTGACCAAAATGAAAGCACACGTGAACTGCAAAATCCTACGCCGTGGCTTCAGCCGAGTTCTTCCCGTAACGCTGGGCCTGTGCTGATTTACGAGAACACATCTACACACATGTGCACACATGAGAACTCGTGTGTGCTGTGCTGCTCATAGCATCAGTGTTATTGCTGCTCACAAAAAAAAAAAAAAA
>VWZW01005955.1:403513-565310 GCA_013397115.1 Edolisoma coerulescens
AAAAAAAAAAAATCAATATTCTGTGCTTGAATTGTTTTCACAGTGATCATACATATTAGATTTGTGTTAATGTGCAATGTCCAGTTTGGAAAACTGTGTTTCAAGGTCTGATGAATTTGACAGAGGAAAAAATGGGGTTAAAAGAGATGTAAGTACTACTACAGATAAGAGTAGTAAAAGAAGCCTGCAGAAGGACTTATTATTATTTTTAATGTATGGTTTTGGAATGAAAATTCAGTTGTGGATTGGTCTGGTAGGTGACCCTTTGTAAAGTTTGAAGCTTTAGAGAGAGCAGTTTACTGCTACCATTAATATTACTTTTTATTTTCTCTGCACCCCTCCATGGAAACAACTAATTATTGCCCTGAGAAGCAGGTGTTGGTGTTCCTCCTTTTCATGCAGGGAAAGCGAGTAACAGAGCAAAGCCTCTCTCAACACTGGCGGTGGTGATGTACTTGTGTCATGTTTCAGAAAGTATTTCCAAACTCGGAAGTGGGGCAGATGTTTCCAGCAGTGCTCCAAGGACCAAGAGTTTAGGGTATTGAGGACACCACGTGGTTGTCTTGGGAGGTACAAGGAGCTCAAGTCCTTGGAGATCCAAGCTGGGAGAACACTCCACTGGCCATGGCTCCTCCAAGATAGTGCAAGGTATTTTTGGGCCAGTGGACGGTCCTCAGGGGGCAGGTGGAGGCTGACTTCATTCTTCTTGAGGTTTGGTGTGATGCTTTGGGCCACTGGAAAGCTGCAGGTGAGATGGAAAGGCTTTCCTGCACTTTGTCCTTAGAAGCCTTTCCGAGTCTAAGGACTGAAAGCGTGCGAAAGTCCTCTCCACAGTTACGCTGAGCTGGCCCAGGCTGTTCTGGGCAGGTTTTGTTCCAAGCTGTTTAAGCACCTCATGTAGCCTCAGAAAGTTTGTCCTCACACAGAAGGAGCCCCCAACAGATGCAGGGTGATGGGGGCTCCTACAAGATAACACAAATCCCTCCCAGTCGTCGGTGGGTCTGCTGCACTTCCCGGCTGACAGCACTAAAACACGGCCCTGCAGTGGCCCCTGTTTCCACAGCTGTGCAAACATCCTCAGTGACATTTTCAGTCAAGCCATGGAAAGTGCTGATGGTTTGTACGCCCCTGAAATGTGGCAGACGGGCTTGTGGCAGGGCGTGGCCACCGCCAGAAAAAAAAGCAGGAAGGGAAGAAGCAATAGTCAATATTTTAGGGAGGATTATAAAATAGGAATGAAAAAAGATAACAAAAACTTAAAGAATTCTCTTGCCGTTACACTAAAGAACATGGCGGGGAGGAGACACTAACCAACCTACCCATTCCTGCTCAACCAAAATGTATGTCTTTAAATTAGCTTGAATTCCTGTGGGTCATCCTGTAAATACTCTTACCTCTCCCTTGGGCAGCTGTAGAGACTCAAGCCTGGTGTCCTTACAGGAAATGACGGACAGCAAAACTGTTTTAGGCCTTTAGGCAGAGGCAAACCTTTAGTTAAAAGAGAAAAGAGGGGAAGTTTTCACTGACCTTCTGCTGGGAAGCCCTGCTGACACAGTGTCCCCAGGCACAGGGCGTGAAGCCAAGCTGTGTTCCCGTGGGGGGATGGCCACACTCTCAGGGGGGATCTTTCCAAAATGGTGTGAGTGGCCAAGGACCGAAAGGAGCACTGCAGGGCAGCAAAATGCCATCTGAACACCATCTTTCTGAGTTTAGTTAGGATACCTGCAGTGCCAGAAGTGAAGATGAACCAGTGTTGCTAGAATAGAATTGCATCTTCAGTGGGAAAAACACAGGTTATTTATTCCAACCCAAACCCCCCAGCTCCAAGGTAGTTTACTGCACACAGGGAGAGGCACAGCATGGATATGGAATGTTCTGTACTCTCCTGGCACTCAGGGAGAGCTGGGACTGGTGGCACCATATGGCCCATTTATAGCCTGGGCTCTGGGAGCTCTGAAGATGGTAAGAGGCCCCATTCCCCACAGGGCTCTGCCTTCTGAAAACGTGCCCAGAGCCAGCTCAGATCATGTCCACTGAATCCCAGCAGGCAAGGGCAATACCCTCAGTGCTGCAGTTATGGTGGGCAGCCTTTTTGCCTTCCCGTGAACATAGAAAAGGATTGTATTATGCATCAGAAACATGAAAAAAACCTACGTTCATGCTGTAGAAAGAAAGCATCAGTGGTGTGGCATAAGAGGTTTTAAAAAAAAAGTATCTACTCACAGGATGCTTGGAAAATGGCCACAGACCCTTTTTGGTTTGATATTTTCTGCACTGACACCAGTTTTTAAATTAACTTACTTTTTTTTTTTTTTAACTTTTTTTTCCCTTAGTATTCAACATCTCCAATTTTAAAGTTTAAATAGATCTGTACTTTCCCCAAGGACTTATGTGCAAACTAATATTAAGATTAAAATCTTTTATGTTTGTTCTGTAGCTTGAAACAAAAAACTAGTGCATAGTCTGTTTTATCCCAGTGGCTCTCTAAGGTTCAGGTATTAACATAAATACAGCCCATTAACACTTGTTCCTCTCTGTCAGGACATAAATTAAGTCTGCAGGTGTTCCATGAAGCTTTACCCTTGGTACTAATTAAGCCTTGATAATTAGGTTTGTTAAATTCAGGCCTTTAAGCTTATATTCCCTCTTTGGGTTGCCAAAATGGGGATTTGCAATATACAGGGCCTGTTTTTGCTGGTTTTCTATTTTTTATTTTATGTTATTTTGGTTTTGTTTTCAACAAAACTGCAGTTGTAATAAACTCTCCTTTACTTAGATGGTTAAAGATTCAAAACCTGTGAAGAACTTGGATATCAGCTTATATTTACATCAGAACATTTTCTTTTGCTGGCTTTTTTGGCAGAACACAGTCACTGTAGTGGAAAGTTTCCAGTCCATATGTTAAACACACAGATGCTTCAACTAGATAAATGGTTGCAGTTCCAAATGAAATATCATTCAGAAATGTACAAGCAGAGAGCCTAAAATGATAATATTAAAAAATACTTTTAAAAACAATAGAAGTTTAATTTAGCAAGCGTATCCCATATAGCAATAAGATTTTCCTTACAGAGAAAACAGTATAGATGAAAGTTCTAATACCTTTGATTTTTGTCAAGTGTTTTAGAAGGTTCTGTTCCCAGGTCATATGGTCTCAGTGCTAAGTAAAAATAATAACTGAAGAAATCTGGTTCAAAGGAGTCCTCCTGGGAGGAGGGTTATTTGTAACACATACACAGAACATTAAATAGTCTAATCAAAATGGATTTTCTTGCCAGTTAATCTCTTCTCTTTTGTTTCTCCATAAATATATAGCCCATCAGATCAAATGTTTGATAAATGTCATTTTTCATCTAGAATAAATGAAACCACAGCTACAACTCTATTAGAGGCACTTTTCACATTATTCATTGCAATCATGTTAACTTGATGCTAATACCTTTAATGTTTTTTTTTAAATCCATGGGATATTAAATAAAATAATATTTTTAGTCAAAACACTTTTTAAAAGATGAAAATTAAATAAATTAATTAATAAATGCCATTAGAGACTTTCACCCACATTAGATTCTCATCCTTCATTTTATTTAGTGTTTTATTGACCAGAAAGCCACAATTAATCATTTTTGGGCAAGAACTTTGTTTTGGGTCAGCAAAAGCATTTTATTCAGATGTAGTCCATAAACATGCACTCAGTTTAAGATGCCTAATATTATTTTAAAATATTATTCTTATTTTTAATAAGACATTATTTAAAACTTGGGAAAAACCCTTCAGTTAAATTTCTGGGAAGAATAAAATTTAATTAGGGTGCATATTTAGACCCTGCTGCAAAAAGGATTTAATACAGAATGATAGGAAATAAAAATTAGGGTGTTGAAAGAATATTTTTCCAGTATCCAATGTGGCATTCAGATTGTTGTTCCTTGGAATGGCTCAGCTATAAAAGAACCCCGCTGAAGGAGAGAAGAGGCAAAATATATAATGATTATCATTAAAAGGCGTCACTTCTTATTGCAGAAAATACTAATCTCACCTTGTAATTTACAGCATTTCTATATTTATAATGAGAAATAGCATGATACATAGCATATTTCATAGTAACAGTGTCCTAAATACTGAATTAATTGGCAGATTTTTAATGGTGGCCCCATTGAGGCGTATAACGATTGACAAAATACTGTAGGAGAGAGTATACTTGATAGATTCCACTTATTAATAGGTCAAAGTCATTAGGGAGATAATGTATGAGAGGAGCTCTATTCAACCCCTCAATGTTTTGACTTTTTAGAAAAAAGGAAGCCTGTGAGCTGGGCTGTTGGAGTCCAAGACTGTAATAGAATGTAGAGTTTTTTAAATTAATAATGCTTTTGATTGTGCAGCATTTTCCATGTCAAGGGGGGAAAAAGATTTTGGTTTGGATATATAATTATTGCACTGTTCTTAAGGGTTTGGCCTCCAACTGCCAGATATAAATCTGAAAGTTGTTGGAAGCATAAAATAAATTTCTTCTTGCTTGTGTGCACCGGCTTGGCTTCAGCGTTCACATTTGTGCTTCTAAATCTTCCTTTGTTAGGGATTCATGAGGCTTTGTGTTTTATTAGGAGGTTGCAGTTTCTGCATTTACAGGAAAACGGTGCTTTCCCTTTTTCCTGCCCCCCCATCCTGCCTTCTGGTTTGGAAAAACCTAGAAAATGATCCCAAGACTTTGCTGAGACATGGCCTGTGCCTGAGTGGGGGACATTAGACATTCACACCCCCCCCTTCTATACAATAACTGGCCTTTCCTATTATATTACTGAAAACGTTATTAACCAAGCCAGGAGTCATTGCTGCTTAAAACCCTCAAGGACAAAGATATGGCAACTTTTTTCTTTATGGTGAAGTCTTGTGCTGTACATTGTGCAGCTCCATGCGGGAAGGGAGGCTGCTGCAAGGGCTAAAAGGTGGATGGAAAGCTGGGGGTTAAGGCATTTCAAAATGTCAGGCAGCTTGTTATATTGCAGTACATCATTCTGTCCCTCGAGACTGCTGCTGAGGCCTAGGCCAAAGCTATATAGAGAGCAGAAAATTTGACACGAGCTTCCAAATTTTCTCTTTAGCTCTCTTGGGCTGCAACCCATATGCCATGGTTAAACCATCAGGCTTTGCTCCACTGAGACCTTAGGACAAAGCAACTCAGTATTTCCTTTTCAGTGAAAGTGACTGCTTGTTTCCCTAGCAGAAATCCGTTCTCCCACCCACTGTCTTCTTAGAATGAAAATAGCCTCTTTTTTTCCCCCTAAGTAAGAGTTTGTCTTGAATTGCATGGCTCTTGTTTTCCTGTTCTTAACTTCTCAACAACACTAGTGGAGTCCAACAGTAGATTCTAATGAATTATAAAAAGACATTGGTGTTTGGATTATAAATTTTTTTGTGTTTTCCAAAGGTGTATAGTCATATCTGAAGCAGAAGCAGCATTCATGGACGTTCCTCCAAATCCCATGTTGTCAGTGTCATCGCAATATATACCTGAAATGTAGGAGAGGCATTCTCGCTACAGAAATCCAGGCTTTTGCATCACAAAAACCCCCCTCATTCAGAGCCCTATTTATAAGGGCAATCACTTTCCCCATGAATTCTCAGTCTCACATGATCAGTAGTTCATTACTAAACAATGTAAATATATGAGATTCCAGCCTAGTGAAAGTGCAATCAAATCACAGCCCACGTTTTCGGTCCTGCACACGGAACCAAACACATTGAGGTTTCTGTTGTCATGTAATAGCACGATAATTTATTATTCTCACTGCATGTATCACAGTTGTGCAAGAGAACCAGAACATGCCAAAATTGCTATTTGTGAGAAATTGAGTTACGGCCAAGTGTAGTTAAACGCTGCGGCCAGAACCTCATCTCACTTTCCATAAAGCTGTCCTGACAAGCAGCTGAGGATTTTCATAGTGTTAGAGAGTTTCAGATGCTCTGGGGCTGGCAGCCTGCTCTTGCAGCCCCCTGTGCATGCCTGGGTCAGGTATAGCACCTAAAAACCTCCTCAAACATGTCTGGGACACAGGCCAGGTGGAATGATGAAGAGGACTGTGGGAGTACCTATGCCTCGTGAATTCTTGCATCAAACATAACTTGGCAAAAAACCCCAAGATCTGTGCTCTGCTAAACTGTTTTACTATCCTTATGTCTTCCAGCCTGGCTAAACTCAGCATATTTGGATAATTTTTTATTTCTTCCTTTTCTCTAAAGGATGTTTGCATGAGCATGTGTAAGAAAGACCAAATGGCTCACGTGCTTGCTTTCTTCTCCAAGTTTATCCTTGCAGTATTATGATTACTGTTATTACCCCTATAAATTAAACATTATTTGACAAGTACTAGTGTTGGTGTTTGCGTGTAAAGAGTTTGAAGATTTCAGAAAAGACATATGAGAATGATGAGAACTTTTATCCTATAGCAGAAGAATAAAGCAGCACTGTCTTTGTAAGGAAAAGATGAAGATATTCCTTGCTTGGAGGAAACTTATGCTAGAAAAGGACTTCTAATCTAGTAGGAGGAGATAAAGTGACTGGGCTGGAACTACACAAATTGTAGTTGTAAAATTAAAAAAAAAAAAGAAAAAAAGAAAAAAGAAAGAGTGCAGTTAAGCACTGTACCAACTTGCCAGGGAACGTAGTGACTTCTCCACCACTTGAAGTCTTTAAATCAAGATTGAATGTCTTTCTAAAAGATACTGGTTGTAGCTCAACCAGAAGTTATGAGCCATGGGCTGGATGCGGGAATCCCTTGGCTAAATTCTGTTAAACAGAAGGTCATAGTAGATGATCATAATGATCCCTTCTAGCCTTTAAATCTATTACTCCATTAATCTACTCCAGCCATGAAAGTGTCACTTGCCCACACAAATTTCGGATCTTTTGAGCTTGCACACATTTCAGTGAACCAGCTTGGATGGAGGCTACTCCGAAAATGTGTGCACAGCTCCTTCTGCTGAACAGCTGCTTTAATGCCAAACTGGAGCGTTTTCCTCTTAAAACTTTGCTCTCCAGAGGAGTGGGCTGCCTATTTGTGTGACATAAATGTGTGTTGTGTTTTCTTCTCAGGCACTGTAGCTGAGGTACATAAACCTGTGGAGTTTAAATCACAGAAGGAGCCCTTTATAATTCTTGTTCATTTTGTACACAAATCCATGTGATTCCATTAGATATGCAGCACAGCCTGTTATACAGTAGTGAATGGAGATCAAGCACTTCTGTTTACCTATGAAATTGCCTATTAAAATTACAATAACCACCATAAAAATGACTTTTTTATGTCTCTCCTTTGAGAGGAAGTTTCAATTTACTGGTTCATGTGAAAATATCTTGCAAGTAATTGTAAATATTTTAGGTAGATTTACTCTGATATTACTAGATGTGTCAAATTCATTGAAAAAAAATGATCTACTGAAATGTTAAAGAATTTCAACAATCAAGTTGAAATCTATTCAATTATTTAAAAAGGGGGAATTCATTTAATATTCTGTACTGGTATAGAGCTCCTCCTTACAAATTGTTATGTAAATCCAGGTTTGAAAGTTGAATGTTCCCTTTTACTTCTATTTTTCAAAAGACTCCTAAAAATCAGGAAGATAGTGAAAATGGTGGAATTATCAGTAGACAGAGGACCTTATCTTTCATTGGTTTGAACCAACAGGGTTCTTCAACATTTGTGATTCCAGTCCAAGGCAGTCACAAATTAATCAAAGTCAAAGCCAAGCTGCCTGGGAGAAGGTGCTTTCTCTTTTTACCACTGTGCCTTGGATCACCTAAAACTTTCCATCAGGCTGTATAAAAGAGATCTCAGGTTAACTTTTGACCAGTATTACAGGATTTGTGTGCAAATTTTACTTTCTGATCCAGGTCACGAGTCCGTGGCACTGCTTTCCCTGTTCTGGAAAGAACCCAGTCCTTGAGGCAGATCCATACAGTCAGGTCAGAACCCAAGTGAGCCAAGGTGAAAGCCAGGCACAGGCAGCAGGGCTGACTCCTGGATCATCTGTTGATCCTGATGCCTGGGGAGATGCAGGTGAATCCCTTATTAGTTTCAGGGCTCTCAGGTTTGCCAGCTTTTCTTGAGGGTTGGGTTTGTGGTTGGTTTTTTTTGGTGGTAGCTGGAAAGAAAGCAGTTTCCAAAGATGAGGCAGTCAGAGGCTGGAGTAAGATGGAGGTTTGGGGTGTGTTGCAGTGGTTTTGGGACCCTGCCCTCTGGTGAAGAGCCTTCTGTGGTTTTTTTTGCCCTTTTCTGTCTGTTTTGGGCTACCTCAGAGGATAAAACCAGAGGTGGGCCTATGTCTTTTTTGGAAAAGATGCTTACAGACTTGAATGTTGCTTTGGGGGGACCCACTTTCTCTCTTTGCACCAAAATAAGGCCTTTTCCACTCACTTTTATGGAAAGTAATTAGTCAAGGTACAACCTAGGGGCCAGTTTTGTGAGGAACTGAAGTGTTCCTACATTGTCTTGAGGGAGTGGAGAAGGATGAGTGAAGAGGGAGGTCTGCATGTACCCAAGGCATTGGGCTTTTGGTGCCGAGATGGAAGAAAGCCACTGCTCTTTGTGGGTGCTCCTGGATGTTTTTCCTATGGGACCTATTGATCAAGCTTTTCCTTTAATTTTTCTGAAATTCAGGAATTTCATAATATGAACTAGTGTTTTGAGTGCTGTTCACTCATCTCCTGGAGGACCTGAGGGTGTGTGGCCTCTTTTCTGAGGAGTCAGTGTCGTTTGGTGCCTTCTTCAATGATCTGGGTGTTTGTGGACAGTGGTGAGAAAAGGACTTATGCTGCCGCTAAAAATTACATGGATAGAATTCAGATCCCGTTTCTTACAGAAGCCTCCCAGAGATGTGTGCTCACTGTTCAGCTGTTAAGATTGTTATTAAACTTTATGGACCATAAACCCCATGGAAACAAGGAAAGTGAACAACTATGCTATTACAATAGTGTCAAAACAGGAGACATATTTCATAGCCTCAAAACTGGGAGCCTGCCTCCATGAAGCATTTCAGCCCTGGTGGACTGCCTCAAACTAGTGTTTATTTAATCTCTAAATTAAATGCAATGTTGCTAATACATAAAGCCTGGAAAAATATGTTCCTTTAAGTTTAAAGTTCAGTTTCATAAATCTAGCTTTGCAGACTGCCTTCTGAAATGGGAGTAGATTTTTTTTTTTTAATTTAAATATTTGTCAGACATCCATCATCTCTTAATATTTCCTGTCATGGGGATCTACTTAATTCCAAACTAAATCCATCTTGATTTCCACTAAATACCCCGACTTGCTCAGTACAACAACAGCCTCCTGATTAGGGGAGACAGACAAACAAGGGGATGAAAACATCCTTGACACACTCTTGGCGGGGTGGCAGGAGGGAAAGCAGAGATGCCAAATGCAGCCTGACTCAACAGGACAATGTATTTACTTTCAAATGTATTTATTTTGAGAAAGGAACCGTCAAGCTCTGTGTGTAAGTGTGGTTTGTTTAACATGTTAGCAGACCTGTCCCTTGTATGTATATATTTGCCTTTCAGTGTCCTCCTGCAAATTGCTTTTGACTCGGCCAAGTTACAACAGTTTAAATACCATCTTTCACGTAGGCACAGGAAATTTCCAACAACAGCACTTTAAAAAATCCCCCAAACTCATATTGCAATATTTTACAGACCGGGGAGCATGTATATCTGTAGGGTTTTCTGTATTTTTAACCCCTTTGATGGTGGGAAAGCCATCCATTCCCTTTTCCCAGAGATTTTTAGCTCTGTCCTATATAATGGAATATTTTAAGGTAGGTGAAAGTACCGAAAGTACTGTTTAGTTGTGATATTCTTGACCTAAAGAAAAAGTGAAGATGCAGTGATACTTGATTTTTTCTTTTTTTTTTTTCCTATTAAAAGGTAAATTCCCCCAGATTGATTTTCTTTTCTTTTTTCCAAAGAGAGGCTAATGTAGCAAAGTGAGGATGCAGTAGGAAACCAAAGAAAATAAAGATGGTATAACTGAAACTTTGTCCTGGGGTAGAAATTACTTATCAGACACTATCATACCATGTGATATTCCTGGTTTCCCCGTGATTTGTGGGTAGCTGCTCTGTTGAACAGTTTTTGTTTGGTGTTTTTTTTACTATATATTTGGTGTTTGTTTGTTTTTTCACTCAAGCATCTGAAAGACATTTCAGGATTGGAGAATAGATAATCAAGTTTAAAAAATAATGACTAATACATTTCATAGGAAAGGAAACTTAATATTTCTTCTTTCCCTTCCTATAATGATGATTAATAAAAAGGCAGCTTCAGCATGACCTGTCCCTCCTCCTACACACTCACTTTCCTTTTTTCTACAGCCTGCTAATGACTATCACTGTAATTGTTAGGTGCTGTTGATCATAGGAAAGGAATGTATTTCATGCTGCTGTTTATTCTGGGTCTATAAAGGGTCTATATTCCTATGATTCTCCTATCTGAGCTGATTAATTGCCACCAAATTAGGCACTGTGCTTTGAGGGAATTTAACCTATTTTTTTCTATTTGTGGCAAACGTGTTAATGCAGGCGAGGAAAGTTTGTCACCCGTGTGTTATCCTGGCTTGTTGCTCCTCAGATGTGATCCCCTGAGTAGGGTTTAAAATGTTATGAGCCTGCAAATGTAAACAATTTTTCATGTGATTGAGAGGTTATTTTTCCTTAGCACCTTGCTAAGTGTACATTCATAGCATTGCATGTAAACCGACCTATGCAGTACTTGCTAGCAATGAAGTTATTTATTTCAATTTATTGGGAGCTATTTTTTTAAAGAATGACAATATCATCCAGTGAATCCTCTCTGAGAGAATCGTTTGTAAACTTGCCAGGAGAAATTAATGTAGAAATTAATGTAGAAAACAATTGTAACCTATTCCTCTGTGAAAATCAGAGAGGGAAATAAGCTGAGTGATATATGTTTATACATATAGATATATACACTTTTTTAACTAGGTCAGCAATTCATATGAAAACATCCATGCCAAAAGAGTTTCTGTGCCAGGAAGACTTGCGTTCTTCCCCAGAAGACTTGTGTTCTTCCCCAAGTGCTTCTACTGTAAAATGTCTTGTTCCTTAAGTGGGCATTATGTTTCTGTATTTTATAAGTACCTTCCCAAAAGAAATTTAATTACATTGTCATTTTAGATGGTAAGAATAAGCTGCACAGTATACAGTTCCCAAAAAGTGAATTCATTTTTAATGTGCCATCTGTTGCTGCAATACAATACGAAGATAAATAGTTGAAAAAGAGAAAGAGAATTGACAAGAAAGAGAAATGGGTTTTGATTTGCCCTTTCATCGCACACATAAAACAACATAAGCTCAATCAATGCACAGAAATGAAAGCTAATACATAATAGCCGTTGGTCCTGAATTTTCCCCACCTATTGTTTCAAGTCCTAATTAAGAAAGAGGAGGTCTGAGTTGGAGCAGCTCCCGCTGCCTGCCCAGACTCAGCCGTGCCACGTCAGGCTCTTGGCAGCAGCTATGGGGGGCTGAGGGCTCTCCCACCCTGCTGGAGGTGGGCTGGGGTGTGATGGCTCCGTGGCTTGGCAGAGGGGAGAACCAACATCCAAACTCATAAAAACCCACGCCAGGAAGGTTTAATCAGTGCTTTTCATGAAAGGGATATTGATGGATAGTTTGGGATCCTTTACCAGAGAGATCCCCCCTGCTCTAATGTCATGCTTTCAGACAGCTTAAAGCTGTGATTAATATTCAGCAAAGTGATATATGGGGAGGTTTGAAAGGTGAGGTTATTTACTATGTATAATTAGCTAGGGTTATTATTTGTAAAAGACACTTTGTGGATTCTAGATGTAAGTACCAAAGCCCAGTAAGAGGGTTTTATTAGTTATAAAGATCAGTTCATATCAAAAAAAGATGTTCTGTAAAGCCCATTATTCAAATGCTTAAAAAGAAATATTGAATGAAATTACAAGCATAAAGCCTTTCTTCTTCAGGGACACGTGCTTTCATGAAGATTTTCTGGTGAGATAAGATTGTCTATTCCTCCTCTTCCCTTCCCTCCTTGTGTTCAAAATGAGCTACATTTCAGAGACATCTGTGTGTAGGCTCTCAAAGCTTTAAAGGAACAACAGGATAAGGAAATGAGCATTGTTAGCTCAGTGAAATAAATTCCACCTGACACTTTAGGGTGACATTGTCTTGTTTCAACAGGACAAGATTAAAGAAAGAAATTGTGTCTTTCCTATGATAGGAAATATCCCTTTATTATCCAGACCCAAAGTATATATTAAAAAATAATAATAATAAAAAAAATTGCTGCTTTTCCCTGGATGCTGAAGTGCCATGTTGAAGAATTGGGAAAAAATGGTTTAAATGAAGCCCTTGGTATGTGAACATGTCCTCTCTTATCAGCACTTACTTTTTAGGGTGAAGTGATAAAAGAGTCAGATATATAGAATTTGGTCTGTTTGGAGGGTCTCCTCTTCCTCTGGGAGCTAAATACCCCAGACAGCTGGAGACTCCTCAAATAACTCAAGACAGAGTTTGTGGTTTTTGTTTAATTATAGCACAAAAACCAAACAAGCAAAACCCCCAAAAAGAGACAATCCCTGGGATATTGGGAGGCCAACTACAGGTAAAGAGGGAAGCAGTTATTTTGCTATAGATATTGCAGTAAAATTAGGTAAGTGGAAGGTTTTTTGGTGCCTGATTTGCAAAGGTTTAGAGCAGTTCCCATCTCAGGTAGCTCTTAAAATCAAAAGACCCTTTAGGCATCTGCTGCATAAGTAAATTTTAACTTGGCCTTGAGAAACTATATGCAAATTTCCATGGAGCACTCTCAGCCTATTGGTTTCTCTTCCATTTAGTGTATATCAACCAGATTTTAGGAATTCAGCAAATCTGAGAAATTAAATGATATACATGATGTAGATATCTATACATACATATATGATTTAAATTTAGTGATGTGATAAAAGTCTTGGCTCCCATCAGGGCTCTGTCCCACTAATCTTCATGATTCCTTCTTTGAAAGTTTGTTCCAGGAAGAAAATGAAGGAGAGATGGTGTTGGTGATGCTTTCTCTTGGCTTTATTACATCTGTAAATCCTTCTGTGCTGATCATGACAGCAGTTCCAAAGAGCACTTTCTGACTTCTGTTCTGAAATACGTGTGGGAATAATGGAGTTTTGTTGTGTCTGATCTCAGGTTGGCTTTATTATGCAAAACCAGTGAGCAGCTTCTAGTGCTCAGAGAAATCCTGGTGGAACATATTAACAAAAGCTTGTACAATTATTTTTTACTGACTGTCAAACAATGCTAGACTTGTTCTCAGTTACAGGGAACATGGTTTAGTTTTGTTTTATGTTGTTGTTACTTAATTGTGGGAGAAAGAAGTTTTGCTTCATACCTGCTCTCAGTCTCATTCGTATTCTCCTCGTTTCCCTTCTTTCTTTCCCCTTTTGTTTTCATACAGATTTCTAAATCTGATTAGCAATCACTACATTATGAGAAACAGGCCATTGTTTCTGCCCCAAATTTGCATTTATCTCCACTTAAACCCTTTTTAGCAGAGGGGTAATAAAAGAAAGCAATTCAGTAATTTTTGAAGAATTATGCTATCTCGTTTTTTTTTTTTTTTTAAAGCAAGGATTTATTTTTTTTAACTTTATAATGAGGATATTTAGGTCTGCAGGAAAAACACTGCTGTTTGAACAGACATCTGCAGAAATGTGCTGTATTGAAATGCCACATTCAGGAGGCAAAATAGCCTCATTTGTTTTACTGCTTTTCTTCAGTGATTAACACTGCTGCTGAAAGTTTTAGTTTAATTCTTGCTGTTTGAATTTCAGAAGAGTTTGGAAGAATTTATCAAGGTTTAGACAGAAGTAGAAGTTTGAGAAACAGCCTTAAGAAAGTATTTACATAATTTATGAATTCTTTATTTTTTCGCTGTGCAGACATTAATAGACTGAACAAAAGAGGTCTGTTTAGTATCAAATCATTCAGTCCAATTAAGGTACTAGAAAGATTATTTATAAAGTGAGAATTACTGTTTGCATCTTGATTTCTGGTGGTTTTTCTCTCCGCTCCCCTTTCTTCTGGCAGGGGGCAGCAGGCAGGTATGTCTTTATTTCAACTTTATGCCCTCAATGGAGAGAGCATATATCCAATGTTCACCTTTATGGAGTGAGGAAAAGCCTATGTGACAAATCTCCTCTTTCCAAGTCATAGAGACAGAAAAATACATGTGTTGGTTTGTTTTTTTTTTTAAAATCCCCCCTCTTTTTTTTAAACTTTTAAATTTTTTTCCAGAGGACAGCTTTGTGCAGAGCCCTAGGTTTTAAAGATGAGATTTTTGTGTGTGTATGGTGGTGCTTTTGCTCTGAGGAGACTTGGAAGGCAAATCTGATAAAGGAAGAATAAACCTCTGTTCTGATCTCATTGGGAGCAACTTCGTTGTCAGCAGCATTTGCAATGCTTGGTGTGTATTCAGCTCTTTAAAGCACCTCTTCAGACTGCTTTTTCTACCATCCCCTTAGCAAAATCTAGTACCATACAAATCTGTGAAATATTTTTATCTTAATCATTCCTTGTGGCTGCATCTTAGAACCATGAGCTGCGTTCCCAAATTCTCGTGTGACACTTCCATTTGTTTGACCTTTCCATCGATGCCGCTCCCCTGCTCTGAGTGAGAGCTCATGGTTGTAGCAGCTGCAGTTTTCTAGATACAAAACAAACCAAAACTGTTCCCTGGTACCTTTGCAGCACCTCTGAGTCGTGTTACAGGTGCTGAGCTTCCATCCTAATGCAGCACAGATGCTTCTTCCCAGCATTGCTGAGCCCCTCCCAGGGCCGTGAGACCCCCGTGTGACAGTTTTGGAAAGGCCATTCTCCAGGAGCACATCAAATTCTGTTACTTCCTTCACAGGAAAATCCACCTTCCTTAGACAGGTTTTGTTTGGAACTATACAAATAGTTCAAGTTTAGGCTAAAAAGAGCAAATAGCAGAAGCCTGATAAGGAGCAGCTGAGGGAACTGGGGGAGCTCAGCCTGGAGAAAAGGAGGCTTTGGGGGACCTCACTCTTTACGATTTACTGGCAGGAGGGTGGAGCTGGGGGGGGGTCAGTCTCTGCTCCCAAGTTACAGGTGATGGCACAAGATGGAATGGCCTCAATGGCCATGGAAGGTTTAGATTGGATATTGGGGAAAAATGTCTTCAGTGAAAGGACCGTGAGGCCTTGGAATAGGGAAATGGGTGAGCCACTACCACTGGACGGATTTAAAACATGTGTGGATGTGGGACTTAGGGACCTGGCTTAGAGGTGGCCTTGGCAGTGCTAGGTTAACAGTTGGACTTGACGATTTTAAGGTCTTTTCCAACTGAATTGATTTGATGATTCTATTCTATGCAACTCTCGTGTATTTGTAGTAGTAGTGTGTTTATCCTGGTGGGTTAAGCAGCTGTTGTATCTTCCTCCAAAGCCATGTTTTTCCCCTGGGAGGCTTCCAGCCAGGGAAGTCAGTGCTGCTGTAGCTTGGTGGCTCTCATAAGTGTTCTCCTCCTCAGGCTTATTTCTCCATTTCTCTCGTTTGGCTCCATGGAGCATGAAGGTTGTGAACCTGATTGCTCCTGACCTGGCAGGTGTCACTGGGAGCTGAACCCTGAACACAGAAGTGAAGTAGGAAAAAATAACTTTCGAGCTAATTTTGTATCCAATTAACAAGTAGATTCCTGTAGGATATAAGAGTGAAGAATATTCCTGACTCCATTGCTTGTTAGGAATGTTGGCGATGCAGCCTCCTCTACAATCCTAAAAAAAATAAGGCTGTTCCTTAATAGAAAGTGTGGCAGCACGCAGTTCGACACCAGCATGTATGTTTTCCATTTTGCTTTCTTTGTTATTAGGCTTTGGTTAAGCTTGATTAACTTTCTGTGCCCAAGGTTTTATAGGTTTCCTTTTTTAGCTGCAGTAGAACGCAGCAAAAGTGTGTTTTGCCGTGGAAAGGTAATGTTTCTGTTCACTAAGTAATTAAAAAGGTATTTATATGAAAATGCTGTAAATGTATCATAGAACATAAGGGGACTAAACATTGGAGGGAAACGTTATCATAGATACAGGTGTGTTATTTTAATTATCCTATTTCAGTATCTCAGATACCAGTTTATGAAGTGATCACACTAGATAACAATGTTTGAGTTCATGTTCAGCTTGTAAAAAGGCCACAGCAAATTATGTAATGCTATACTTCTGTGTAAAATAAGCAATGTTCAGATATAAAAATTGAGAATAGGACTACCATATTGACTTTTCTTGCACATCTGACAGGACAAGAGTGTCCAAGTACAGCTCAGTTATAAAACAAGTGCTTTAAACTTCCACCAAATATGTTCATTTTTTCTAAGCCTCTGGATGGTTATGCTATTTGTCACCTTTGTTGTATTTCCTCTTTCTCCAGTTTAACAGAACCTGTGGGCTATTTTGTCTTCAAATCAAAACACATTTCAGCCATCAGTATAGCTCCAAGAGGAAGCTCTGCGTCTGAGACATCTCAGTCAGACCAGAAGGGATGTGGGAGATTGTGGTCCTGCTAGTGACAAACTGGGACAGAAATTCTGCAGGATCAGTAAAGGGAAATGCCTGCTTTATGCACACCAGACAAAGCCAGGTGTGCCTTGTTCTCATGCTGCTAAAGGAAAATAAATATAAACAGATTTCCTCACCTAAGCATCCCCTGCTCCCTGGGCACTGCAGTCCTTGGTGCTAATGATGCTGTTCCTTGGTTGCAGGACTGCCTTCTGCCACTTTAACCTCTGCCAGCATAAAAGTTTGACTCTCATAAAACGTTTTGAATTTGAGCCTGGGACAAACTTTCTTTGCCTTGTTTTGTGTGTTTTAAAACCACTTCAAAGTACAGTTTTGGGCTGGTATATTGAGGGGCGCTCAGCGGCGCTGCTGCAGCTGCAGAAGGGACCAGTGCGACGCGAGAGGTTTGGCTTCTTGAAGAGCTGAAAAATTTAAGAGCAGAAGGGGAAGGAGGAGGAAAAGGGGAGGATGCACATAAATGCTTAAGACGTAAATTAAGGCTGCCACAGAGCGGTGATGACTTTAGTTTCTAATCTCCAAGCTGATTTCTATGGTTGTGCCCTTTGTGAGTTGCATTCCTCCAAATGTAGTTCGCTTTACAACACAAACCCTTTTTTTCCCAAGTACCTTTGACCACCTTTCCCACTGAGCTTGCCCTGCATAGGTGGGGGATAGATGTTGATGTGTGTGTTTCCCTGGGTATTGCAAGGCTTGGACTTCAGGGTGTTTTTCATACAACTCCTACTTTCTAGACATCAGGGGCATGTGCTTGGTGACTTGCATGAAATAACGTAATGCACATTCTAGTTTGTGTTTTACACTAAAGCTCCAGTCAGGAATTGAAAAGAGACTGCTAATTGCTCTGGCCTCTGGTTAAATAGTATACATGCCTACAAATGCATTTTGTCCTTTGTAAATACACATTTACATAAAATATTCTTTATATTTGTGTTTCATTAAACACCGAAGTTCAATAGCAGTGTCACTGGCCCTCTGTTTCTGCCTGTCATTCCTTTCTGCCTTCAAAATCTTCTGGCTTTGAAGTAAATAACCGTTTTTGCTACAGATGTCTTAGTGCTATAGAGAGCTGTTAAAGTAATTGTACCTACTTCCAAAATGTATGAAAAATGAGAATTCCTGAGAAAAGGTTTTGACATCTTCTGAAAAGATAATAACAGTGTAGGGTAACAGGGAGAAAGCTGTACGCTTTACTTTCAGTTTGATCACTTATTTTATACCTGTGCATTACTGTTTCTTTAATGTTCACATATAAAATTCAGTTAAATGTTGTTCCTAAAAGCTGCAGGCAAACTCCTCTGAAAATACCAAGATAATGAACTTGAACCTGAGCTTTCTCCATCAAAGAAATCATTATAGACAATGTGTTTTAGCTTTTGGCTTTATTCAGTTTAAATTCACATTTTCTCTTCCATGGGAAGAAGAAAGTGCATCTTTAAGAGGAGGTGTTTGTTAAATCAATATATACCTGTTGGTATTGCTAGGAATTGCCTTTCTGCTTTCAAATTGCTGTACAAAATACCTGAGTAGGCATAATGTCAAGAATGGAAATAATCAAAGTGTATTTAAGACTCGCTTAAAAAAATCCATTTAAAAAGTAGGAATGTGTTTTTCAGGCATTTTAAGACCATAAATTGAAACACAAGTATTTAAATTATTTTTCAAAGAGATTCAAAACTGTAGTGTATTTGCATAGCTACTGAGTGAACTTTTTTGTCCTCAGCATTTAAGTTTTCTAGCAGTTCTGTATTTTAGAAGACTCCAGTGCCCCATAAAAAGCAAATACTCAATTTTTCAGTTTCTAGGCACTGAATATTTTCCCTTCTGCTGGATTTGTTTTTACAACAGTAATTTATTTTAAAAAGAAAAAGGGAGAGAAAGTGAGAAACTGAAGAAATGAATGGAAGATTTTGGAAAAGGTCATTAAACAAGCTCTCTAAAATCTGATAGATACTGTCAAACGTTAAAATAAATATACTGCCGTGGTAGAGAGGAGGTGAGTGGGGCCCTGAGCAGCAGGGCTGCACAGAGCCTGCACTTTGCTACCTAAACTTCACTGAAGCTCTGCCAGCTGATTTCATTAGCGAGAGGATTCAGAAGGTAAATGTTGGTAGTAAGACTAACAAAACTACTTCAATCCTTACCAGCCAACAGCTACAGGGGGCTCTCAAAGGCCACTCACAAGGGCTGAGGCTACACATTTGGTCTTGCCAGCACAACACGTTCCTATGGAATTTTATTTATCTGTTTATTTATTATTCCTCCAGAATCACGAAGTGTTCAGCAGTCACTGATCTTGAAAGAAAAACATTGAAGCCATGGTCTAAGTGGGATCCATCCTGAGTAACAGATCAAGTAGCCCTGGAAAAACAAACTTTTAAAACAGAAGATTTATATTTTTAGACTTGGGTGACTTTGGTGGCTGGTTGTTGTTTCGGGTTTATTTTCAGTTTAGAATAACTACAATGAACCCATCAAGAGGCACTTGAGCATGCTGCCAAGTATTAAAAAATGATGGAACAACAATGTGGTGCAAATAACTCATCATTTGCATCCTGGGGTGCCCAAGGCTGCATCCACCCCCCGTGGAACACCCTGGGGAGACCTTCTGCTGCCGCCTCTCTGCCGGAGCCCGTGCGCAGCTCGGCAGACAAAAGTGACATTTATGTCCATTCTAGCAAAACCAGAGCACAAAAGGCAGGCGAACACCCTTGGCTTTCAAAATTAAGCTGGTTTCTACTCTCTCACATGGTCTATTAATGCTCCAGGCAATTAATGTCACCTCTATTTTGTTTGTATTGATCCTCAGCTTGCTCGTTCTCTCATGCCTTGTTCTGTGCCAAGTCGTGGGCTGGCCTTTCTTCGTCTTGACTCGGTCAAAAAGGAGACAGAGTGTTTTCTGGAGCAGAGTAATTTGGGTGATGGAGAGCTATTTGTAGTGATAAACTACTGTCCTGTAGAATGCCCCTCTTCTCCCCACCATCGTTCCTTGGGGCCATGATCCTGTTGGAAGATACTCATCCTAATTCATGTTAGGAAGAAATCTGATCATTATGAGCATCAAATCACTCTTTAAGACCTTTGTCAGTCAGGATGATCAAGGCAGTTTGTGTATCAAAGTCTACTCAGTTTATGGAACACGGGGAAACTGGGAGTGGTGACCCATTAAAGCCTCCAACCCTACAGGAAGGAGGCAGCCTGCAGTTCATGATGGGAGATTCTCTCTTGTGAAATGAGGGCAAATAAATTTCCATCGGTGTCCACAGGCTCCAAGTTATTGCTCCTTCCTGCGGTCCACAACTGCAGAAGGCATGAATGGTGCGCTGCAACTTCTTCCAATAAGTAAGGTTTTTAAAATGTTGCCCTCTCATGTTCAGCAGAGTCCTCTCTTGAAGTCTCAAGTACTGGTAGTTTCACCCAGAAACCAGAAAAAAAAGCCATCACGATTCCACCTGGAAAAGCAAGTTTTAACACTACAATTGAAAGATTTTGGGTTTGGGGCTTTTTTAGAGCAATCAAGTTTACAAACCTCTATACACACAATTGACTGGGTGTGACAGCACAGACTCTTTCCCGTGGGAATTTTTCTCTTCTTCTCCCTGTGTTCTATAAACAAAGCTAAGGTTTGGATGTTATTGAAACTGTCTCTGGAATGATGGACAGTTCAACCTGGCCTATCGGCCTAGGGGGAGGTTTTGAATTGACCCAATCCGGAGGAACTTTCAAAAGTCTATATAAGTTTTAGAATTAAATACTAAAATCAGAATTCTGCCTCACCCGATTCAGCCTGGTTCTTGCACGCGGCTAGCGGTACCACAGCGACAACTGGGGGATTTAGATGATGCACAAAGTCAAAGATCATATTCTTATATTTCTGTATAATCATAGCTTTATGTAAAAAATCTTTGATGTAGATTTTTAAGTTTCAGGACAGTTTCTACAATTACGTTTAAGAGTGGCTCTATAGTGTTGGTGCTCCAACAAACATCAGCCATTTTTGTACAGATTCACTTGCAAAAATAAACTTCAAAATAGAGCAATTTTCAGCAGTCCCCTAAATACAGTATTCTTATCCCATATTGAGCACATGGTCACAGCCTTCAGAAAACCCAAATGGTAAAATGGCATGGTAAGGTAGCAACAATTTTGCCTAGAGATGTGTGGTCTTTTTCAGTTTGTCACCTCTCTTGGTGGAAAGCAGTCATCTCTACTGTCCAAATTAATTAGTTTTGGTGTTCTTGTCTCCACTGTTTTAGCAGTGCTGTTTTTACAGTTCTACTGTGTTTTAGAGTTCCACTCCTATAATCTGGAGCCTCAGGTGTGACATAAAAGCTCATGACTATAATGAGTTTGGGGTTTTTCCATTGCTGCCAAGAGTGATGCAGCTCTGAAAGGATGGAGAGTCAACAGCCAAGGCAGCAGTCCTGGAGATGATGGGTTGTGTTGATAAGGCAATACACCCTCATTGCATTTCCAGAAAAATTCAGAATATTGTCTAGTCAGTGTTTGTAATAAGACTTTCACAATCTCTGATAAAATCTTATCTCTTTAGAGAGAGATGAAAACTGAAAGCATGTGGGATATTTTTGTGTGTTGTTTTATGATTTCTTATGTTTGGTGTTTCATTCTTTGTTTTCTTTGCATAATCTGTGCTGCAGGCACAGGGCTCCACAACTTGTGCGAGACTGTGCCTTCCACAAATGTGCAAGGACTGTGGATTTTAATTTTTTTCTCCATCTTTCCCAACAGACTTCATCCGAACCTTGTACCCCTAGAAATAAATATATATTTTAGGGAGCAATGTTTCTTTGCTGTTACTCTGGGGGCAACCTGGTATTGGCAGAACGCCTTCCTGCTAGGTGTGGAAATGCACTGAGCACACCTATGAGTGACCTCTGATGTTTGTTTATCCTGATTTATGAGATCCCATGCATACTACAGGGAAGAAAAATAAATATGCAAAGTGCCAGTAGACTTTTAATGGAGTTACCCTGTATTTCTCCACAGAAGCTGACCTTGAAATTGCTTTTCATGCACAAGTCAAAATATGTAAATTAAGATCTCAAAGTGACAGTTCAAAACATGTATATAGTTTGTAAAGTTCTTGCCAAAGCCATGGAAATTTCATGTTCTACAAAGGCCATTCATCTGCCTCTGAAACTGTGTGTAGCAAAGTGTAGAAAAATGGCATTGCTCAAGCACTCAGAGGGAAATTTGGTCAAAATACAATTTCACTTCAGCAGGATGAGAAGTCTGCCAAAATTTGCTCATGAAATCTGTGACCGTGCTGCCAGTGCAGTGTAGAGCTTCCAGCTCCCTAACAAAAGCAAAAACTAAGCTGGTATCTAAAACTGTCTCATCTATGCCTAATTTTCTTTAATGACATTTGCTTTGCTACTGTTCAGAGTGTCAGAAAAGGCAAAACAAGCAGGACAACTCACTGTTCCAATGTGAAATGAGAAACTCGTGGGGCTTCCATCTCCTCTTCCTAAATAGTATGAATAATATTAAACTCTTTTAAATGTTTCTGTTGGCTGCATTACATGTCAAATGCTCCCAGAAACACTTTAATCTCATATTTTACCTCTTGATTTCCCTGTACTGCCATTCTCCAAGCCTTGCTTCTAATGGTTTTCAGTCCCAGCTCAAAACTGTTCCATAATACTGAGGATATTAAGTGTTTTCCTCTTCACCCTCTGCCATTGTGTGCAACATAAAAAAATCAGTAAAATGAATTTCAGTTACGTTTATGATTAGTCCCTGTCTACAGCAACCACCACATTTGGCATGGAAACATCTTCTGGAAGCAGTCTTGCAGATAAACAAGCAGATATGCTGGGCTGGTGAACAGATGAGTAGGAAATAGCTGGGTTCCCAGTGACAAATCTATTGTGGCGATGAAGAGAAAATTCAGGCAAAACATTTGGTTATGTGGTAGTGCAGAGGATTAGTCAAACATTATAATTAATGCCACTAGTGCTAAAAAGACATCAGGGATGTGGGATGTGTTGATTATTTCTTCTTTCTGTTTATACTATTTCCTCTCCCTTGCAGCTGTGGGGCTGTGCCAGCGAAAGCCCCCGAGAGCGAGCTTTAGCCGCTGCTCCTCTGTAACTGCATCATTACCTCACTCCAAACAAAGTCCTTTTTTTTTTGTCAATAGAGGATGAAAACATTATTGGATTCAGGAGCTCATAGTAGTCCTGTACGCAGCTAGGGATGAAGAGGATAGATTTATGAAATGGACCATTTCAAATGGCATTATCTTCCCAGAGTGAGGAGCACCTTTCATAAATCATGGGAGAGCACTTGGAAAAGAAAGCATTTGTTATTCCTGCCATATATTGTTTTTGCATCCTCCACCATGTGTTCTTGGGATGGGGGAGAATCTTCTGTTTGCATTTCTTTTCTTCCCTAATAATTAGTCCTTTTCATCTTGCAATTACAGGAAAATTCAGAACAAGCTTGACAATATGAATTTTTAGCTTACCTTTGTTTAGCTGCAGGAACACATTGAGCCCCAGTTTTCTGGCGTGGGTATGAAGCCAACTATTTCTTACACACTTCGAATATTGCAGGGACTTCTCTGCCTCATTATGTAGCAGGAGGTCAACTGGGAAGAGGACTTAAAGTATAGACAAAAAACTTGTTATTTTTTAAGGCTGGAAGGTTAGTGCTATTTTATGAGTATTTTTGCTTCTTAAACTCAAAGACCCTATTTTTGCTGCATTAATAAAGCTGTCTCTGATGCCTTTTGAACTCACCAACACCTATATATTGTACTGGGTGGGCAGAGAGTTTTTTCTGTGTTGTCGGTATTTTTTCTGTATTTTTCACAACCCAACATTGCAATAATTTTACCAGTGAGTCTGACACCACTTGGGATAAATGCCGGTCTCCATTAAACCTGTAACTAGCCTGATGTGAAAAGTCAACATTTATTACACAGTATTATTTGTGCGGCTACTTTGAAATCATCCCTTTGCTCCGGAGAGGAAACTTTTGAGAATGCTCCGGGAGAGCAACTTGTCATTACCTGTAATGAGCCAGGGAGAAAGGCCTTGATTTTAGGAAACGTGTTTTGACCAGAACTGATAGAAAGATAAAGGTGATGGTAGTGAAGCAAAATTGCCTGTGTTTAAGAATAGAACAAAAGGAAGCATGGACTGAATATTGAAGTGTGTGTTAAATTCAGAATATTAACTGGAAATTAAAAATATTATATTAAATAATTTCTAGTTTGAACCCCCCAGAACTCTGAAGTTGGGAAAGGTCAAATTTCATGCTTGTCCATACTAGCTTAATTCTGCTTCCTCAAGGATTTCTGTAAAAATTAATTTTTTCTGCTACACCATTCCATGTCTTTATACCCCAGTGGAAGCACATCATACTGAAAACAAAGGACAGACTGCAGCAAGACAAAGGGTGACATTTCTTGAACTTGAAATGTTTGTCTTGGCTACCTGGCATTTTTTTTGGACAAATGAATGTGGGGAAGGAGCAAGTGACTCAGTGTTTTTAATACATATATTTTTTTACAGAGTCCATCTTAATATGACAGGAGTTTCATTATTGTATTAATGTGTAATTCATTGAATACTGAGTGAAATGTATTTATTTCCTTACAGACATTACTTTTTTTTTTCTCCTGGATGTGCTTACAAAAGCCTCTATTAAGGCCAGAGCAGAGATGAGAGAAGCCTATTGCTGCCAACAAGAAGCTCAGAGCTTCCTCTGCAGTGGAAACTGAGAGATCAAGTCAAGGTCAAACTCACTATTTATTCCTGAAATTTCTGCAGACACTGTTATTTAGGTGTAATGAGCCCTGCTTGGATCCGGTTTGGAAAGATACAAAAGCTTTGAACTTCTAAGTTTGGAGGCTCCAGTTACATACGTGGGTATCTGAACCCTGAATCTGAAGGCTTGGCGTTTTAGATGTTGACTTTCCACAGGGTTTAGGAGAACTTTTTCCTGTGATAGTGAAAATGTGTTTTGCTGAGAGCTGAGAAACTCTTACCAGGAGTATAAACTTACCTGGTCACGGACGCTGCTCTGCTGGGGCTTGGGCAGCTCCTGTGTTCACCGAGCACGTGGATGTGCAAGGAGGGGAAGAAAAAGCATTTTATCAGCCATGCCAAAAGTGTGTATTAAAGCTGTAAGTGGCATTCAATTCAGCAATGTGCCACATTGTATTTTTTTTATGAGTAAACAGGAGGGTGATTGCGGCCGAAAAAACACTTTCCCATCTCATGTGGGAACCTTGCACAGGAGTTTGTTGGATACAGATAGCAGCAGCTTCTTGTGGGAAATAATGGAATCTTTTCTTCTTTAGATTTTTTTAAAAGGCTTGATATATAATAATATTGGTTATGTCATTACAGCAGAAGAATTGCTTTTCTAGCTGAGCTGAGGTATTGAACAGTACTGTGTGTAATGGATAAAAATGGTTCTCCTGGATAAGGAGAGACAAGTATTGTCACCCCTGTTTTGAGGTGTATGTATGCTATATATGTCCTTTTTTTTTTCCTGACATACATTATGAGGTCACTGTGTGTGAATTTTTTTTGCTGGTGTCAGGCTTTGAAGATCCTTATGCTGTAGCTGAGGTCAGGAATTCCCCATGTACTGTTGTACCTCGACACCTGCCCAGTGAATGGCAGGTAGCAGTTTTACCTCCATTAGTATATGGGTATCACCACTTTGTTTTAATGCTTCAGTGTTTAAAGCTGTTAAATAAAGCCAGGATTCATCAAGAACTGTTTTAATAGAATTTTCAGGTAGCTGCAGTGCCCCTGATTTAAATGAGTAAGCAACACCTATGGGCAAATGATCTTTCTGCTCACAGAAATTAATTACAATTCAGGACTGATGAACTTTTATGAGCTAGTTAATTTTTAAAAGATGCTGTGTATGGTTTATTGAAATTAAAAGAAAGTGACAGCTTTCTGCCCCTACCCTCATAAAATTCTGTCCTGCATATAATATTGACCTAATTTAGTTCAAAGGCGCTGGATCTCCTCTTTAACACTTCATTGTGTAAAGGCCAGTTGAAGGTTTCAGTACTCTTGAAGCAAACAGAAAAGCTTCTTGCTGGTTATCCATGTTATGTTGGCTTTTGTCAGTAGGCAAGTTCTAAACTCCTCCACCCTTTGTCCTTGATTACCCTCAAAATCATTTTTTAAACAAAGTGTGGCTCAAATTCAGCATCAGGTTACAAAACACCCATTTATAGAGTGTTATGAATGAATATTGATTATAAAACAGTGCACCATATACCACAGGACTGCAGATATTTTTATGGTGTGGATCTTCTCTTGGTGAAAAGATTTCATGGGCCACTGCCCTCCCTAATTATGACTGTAGGACACAGCTCACTTCCCATTCAAGCCAGGACCACATTGTCTTTTATTTGTATTCACATAACGTTCTTGTGGGGAAGTAAAGGAGCAGCTTATGGGAAAAGGTAATATTATGAAGGCATTTTGGTTGGTCCTGTCCCAGGAATCTGGCTAAGGGCTGCTGCTGTGCAAGTCAGTTGTAAAAAGTTCCTTTGAGCAATACCAAGCGGTGCTCCAAAATATCAGCCAGAATTTACTTATTTTCTTACTACTGTTACGAGTCTTCCTTCCCTCCAATGACCTTCACAAACCCACAGACCATGAATTTTCAAACCTCTATTTTATGGTCAAAATTTTGTAGAAACTGATTTTTTTTTGTCCCAAAGCTGCATTTTTTTTGCTGTGATACTTGATTTTGTTGCAGGATGTCAGGGTTTTTTTGTAGAAATTCATGCCATGTCTGTGAAGCCTGACAGCCCAAACCAGTGTTATGTGATTGCTGTTGGACTGTGCCAGTGCTGCACTTCAGCCAGTGTGGATCTGCAAGGAGGAGTCTTCTGGGGTTCAATGTCCCAATAACATCTGATCACTTTTTTGAATTAACCTGTCCAATAGACAAGACAAGAAATTAGCCTTCTCTTAAATACTTAAAATGTCCAGCAAAGAAGTGGAAAAAGTCCAAGGAAATACAAACCCCTTTTCATACCTGGCAAATGAGTTTGATAAATATTGTATTTTCTGAAGCCACTTAAATTTTTACTTCTTGCCTTTTCTGAAGCAATAAAGATAGAAACATTAATATTTCAAAGTTTAAGGGGAAAAAAATGGGTACAGGAAGTCTCCTGCTTTTATGTCTATCCTACAGCTAAATTTCTGCATCTATTGTAGGACAGGTGCATTGATTATTTTCAGTGTAAGCTCAGGTGAGAGTGTAAAGGTGTTTCCTTTTCTTTTGGAAGGTTCTTTTGAGAAAACAATGAGCATAGCTGCTCCAACTGGACATCCGTGCAAGGAATGTTAATTTTCACACCTCAGTACGGAAATCTCAAGTTTCCTGGGTGAATTAGCTGTTAATGGATTTCTAAAATGTACCACCAGTGGCATGGGAGAATGTAGTCTGTGCTGAGGCCAGAACACAGGCTGTCATCAGATAACCTGTTATTATAATAAAGCCAGAGGATAATACTTTGCATTGCTCAGTGTAATAACTGGTCTGCCCTGTATCCTACAGGCTTTGGCACTATAAAAAGTGATGTTTCACCTATCAACTATTTATAACAACTTTTACTTCCTGTGTATTCTAAACTGAAAATGTAATTTCAAGCTATAAGACTGAAGTATAAAAAGTGTCCCAAAATAACATCTTAGGCTGCTTTCACAACCATTTCAGGGCTCTCTGGCGAAGTTCAAGTTGATTTGCCTCACAGTGGACATACAATAATGCTGTTGACAAAACACTAGCAATTAAATAACTTTTTTTCTTAAATTAGAGTTTTATGACCAAGGACACGATGCAAGAAGTCAAAGGAATGAAGAGTCTGCTGTTTTTCAGAACGTGGCAGGAGAATGTGTAGACCCTTGAAAACCCATGAGATCAGAGTGTTTGTCAGGTCGTTTCATTTTTACTAAGCAATTATTCTCTAAGTCAGTTAGTGTCTTCCTATTTGTGGTCACTATGTATCCACTGCATTTTTTTGGGATAGACAATTTATTAGGAGTTTAAATGCATATCCATGTGGACTCGTACCTGTGTGTTTTGTTCCATAGCTACCCTGCAACTGCTTATTTACCTGAACAATGCTTGTGTGCACTTCTCACTGTAGTTCAGCCTGGAACCTGCTGCTGGGGTGCTATTTTTGTAAACAGCACATCTGTGCTTTTATGACAGGTGTTTTTGTGTTTTCATGCTCATTGTTTAGCTTGCCTACCTGTTTGTCAGTCAGTGCCTCCCACTAACTTTTGAACTCAGATTTCTTTCAGCCAAATAGGTCTGAAGTCTCCAGATAGCTGAGTTCTTCCCAAATTGCAGAAAGCTGGCAGGTAGGGCAGCAGGCACAGACTCAAATTAGTGCTCTTGCTGCAGGAAAGTAGGAGAAATTCAGCTTTTACATCTGCTGAGTGGCTGCTGGCTGCCAGCTGGCGCGTGTGCCCTGGGCAGCTGGGGCAGAGCTCCAGGATGCAGCACACTTTGCCTCCTGCCCAGCTGCTGGGACCACACAGAGGGGAGAACATGCAGGAGATAAGGGCATGGGGAGGTGGTTCTGTAGGGGCTCCAAGGAAAGGCAGAGTCCGTGGTTGGAGGGGGCCTGGAGGCCCTGCAGGTGGGGTTGAGGACGCCAGCAGGGTAATGAGGTGCTTGGGGATGGGTAGGTGACCACTTTTGCCGTGAGGAGTCAACGCAATGGACACGAAACACGCATTTGTTCTGATTACAGGTGTGCTCGTGTTTTAGCGTAGCCTAATTACTGCTCTTGACTCAGCTCAACACATAATGTTGCATGTCATGCTGTCCTACTTTTAATTTCACAGCTGAACACATTTCTATTGTTCTAATCCCCTTTTCCAAGCCTTGCTATCCTCCATCTGGAGGACATGCAAGGTGTTTGACCTGCGCTACTGACAGTACCTCTGGATGATCCTTTGGGGAATATCAATGGAAGCACATAGACAAAATACTTCTCCCTCAGATTCTGACTATCCAGTTTCTATAAAAAGTGAAGCTGGTGTTCCTGGGCTTTTCCTGGGTGTCAGATATGCACCAAAATGATGCGATGGACCTGTTGGATCTGGTGAAGGTGGTACCAGTAGTTGCAGCTAAGAATGGAACAGATGAAAGTCGATAACTAATTTTGTAAGCAGAAACACAGTTTAAATAGATTAGTGTTGGCTCAGATGGATTTTTCCTGAAATAATCTGTCCAATTCTAGGTAATCCCCCTTTATTTTGTTGGGTTTTTTTTTTTCAGATTTTACTGCAAAAACGAGTTGCTGCTCAGTTGGGTTTTCTAGTCATAAGGAGAATCCACTTTAGTACCAATCCTGCAAAGTTGTGTAGTTTTTTCCTCAGCCTGCTTATTTGGCATGTGATTACTAATGGTCTGCTCTGGAGATGTGTTTCAAGATGCACAAATATCTCTGGCATATGGGGACCTAACAAAATATTTTGATTCAATCTAATGCAGTTTTTTTCTTCATCAAAAGTTAAGGTGAACTTATTCTCCCCAAAATGGATATCAATATTTTCTAAAGCATATTTCAACATTTTTCACTTGATTATGCTGATGACAATACTCCATCTCTCTTTGTCCATGGTCATTTGAGAGACAGATTTTTATGTTTAAAGAGTGGTTTATTTTACAGTATGGATAGTATAACAAAGTTTCTATGCATGCTCTACCGCAGGCAGTTGAAATTATAATTGTGACATCATAACCCCTCTGAGTTGGACATGCACTCGTTAATTAAACACCCTCTTAAATGTGTCCCAGAGACACGTGTGGCTGCTGTGGCTGCTGGAATGCTCAGGGAAACAAGGGTGTCCTTTCTGAAAGTCTGTTGCTCTGTCTTTAGAATTGCTTAATGTCATCTGTAGTACAAGCTCGAGGAGCTGGAGGGAGTGACCCTTGTGGATGTGGAATTGGTAGAAAGAAGTGCTGTGCCATTTTTTTATCTTACTGCATTTAATTACTTATATTCCTTGGTGAAGTAAGTCCAAAAGACCATGGTAATAATTCTGTTGCTTCATAGATTTTTTTTGATGCGGACTCATTGTCCAAGAAAGAATGGTAAACTTGGACTTTAACATGAAAGTTATGTTGTGCCTTAAAAGAAACGTGAAAATATATACAGCATATTCATATTTAACTTTTATGCCTGCCCTCTTAAAGCACAGAAAATCCCATGTTTTAAATTTCTATTATTTTTTAAACTCATTAATGTGTTTAGTTTTAATACTGTCAAGATTATTTCACTGTTTCAATAAAAACCGTGGGAAATTTACTAAAGGGTTTTGTTTCTCATGTCATCAGAAATTATCCCACTCTAAAATTCTAAATTATATATCAGTAACTATAGAAGAAGAGACACTGAAATCAAGCAATTTTGCTTCTGGCTTGAATTCCAGCTAAGTTTATGAGGAATGTTATTCCCAATGATTCTAACAGAAACCCCTCGCCAACAACTTTATCACAGTGATAAGAATAAAATTTTTATGTTATTTACTTCATTGAGTGCCAGAAAATACATATGTGGAATTATAATCTGCTTAATCTATATGCCAGACAGGTCTGTTTGAAAGTGTACCCCTAGATTTACTGCACGGGACTGCTGCCAGTTTTTAAATTTACTCTCTAGTGTTTTGGGAAACATGGCATCAAATGTTTCACTTTGGATAGAACATAGGGGAACAGATCCCTGACAACAAATGTCTAGAAATGGTCGAAGGCCTGTGGCAGAATGTCTTTATGTACAATAATTGTTGTTATGTAGTAGTGTAAGATTTATGATGTCCTTAACAATTCATGCCCTAAGAGTTTGTGACTTATAAATTATGTGCCAGTGTGTCAAAGAGTACCTGTTCGACGGGGGGTTTTTGTGTGAGTGTGTGGGTTTTTTACGGTGGTGCATTTTTTTGTGGGTACAACATAATGAACATGGAATACAATACAGCATTATCCACTAAAAAGTCATTGTTTGCAAATAATTGTCTTGAAGTAGTATTCAAAACACTGCAAATATTTTTTCTTTATACAGCTAGTGACTCTGGGCAGTTTTTTGATATATCCCTTTCCACTGAGGGTGGGGGCAAGGGCACCTATTTATAGTTGTGTTTGTCATTTCTTGAATTTTTTCCCCCCAACTCTCTTGAATCCTGAATGTGTTCTTCTCATGGATGTCCCTGCAAACCTACAAATTTATAAAGGCTTTTTTCAGAGAAGTGTTTTAAAGGTCTATGTTCTCTTGGCTTGTGCTTCCTTGAAGCTTTTGTTTTAGGGTTTAATATGGCTTAAATGGTATTTTTAGTAGGTGCTGCAGAAACTGGGAAGTTTCTTCTGATGTCCTGACCGATAGCTTGACCGCATGGCACTTCCTAATGGACACTTGTCCATAGTTAGTGTCATCTTTTAAAAATGGTGATTATGGAGAAAGTGATAATTTAGGTTTATGAGTATCTGTATTAAGAGGGGAAGTCTCTGAAATAGAGAGACTTTGGTACTTTGTAGCAGAATTCATCTCTAACTGGGCTTGAGCCATGCAACCTTGGAGCAAACAGAGTCACTGAGGTGTTTAAGTGTGTTCACACTCATCACCCTCACGCTTTGTAAAGCACAAAGATGCTTCTTTAGGTCACAGAGAAAAGCAGCCTCAAATGCCTCCCTGGCAGCCACCCTGGCCTGCAACACCCTCCTGGTGTACCCTGAACCTGTCATTTCACAGAGCCCATGGATTTGACTGTGCAGAACAGAGACATCGCAGCTCCAGGTGACTGCAGGAGGTGTTCTGGCTGTGAGAAGGGTGGGGCCCAAGCCCTGCATACCTTTAATCTTGTATCTTTTTCCTGTGAAGCCTCTGTAATTCATAACACAGTCACGTTATTCAGGAATGTTTCCTTAGATTCTATCTCTGAGAGCTTAAGTCGAGGGATTTTCAAACAGTCACTTGATTTATGTATGTGGACCTGTAGCTCGTAAGAGGAGTTTATTTTACAACTTTTTTAGTACTATGCACCAGAAAACCTCCAATAATTTTAACTCCCTTAATGTTCTTTTTCTTCTGTTCTGTACCCTTCAGTCATGTATAAGTTGATTTCTCATCACTTTAGGAATTTTGTAAAATTACATGGTAAGGAAGGTGACTGATTCTTCCATCTTTGATTTCATTCTTTGGTTCTGGTGGTTTATTGTCACTGTGCCAGCAGATGCAATTTCAGTTCTCAGTCCTGTCTTAGCTTCATTTCCTGCATATTTGTATGTTTGTTGCTGTATGAACAGTTTTTGTGTGAATACATTCAAATTGTGTCCATGTAAAAACACAAGTTCTAAAACATTATTTTTTTGTAGTTTAAAGATGTACCTTCCTGAAAGTCAGATGTTATCTGAATTCATTTTTCATTTAGATGAGTGAAATATTGTGTTGTCATTTTAAGTCTGGGACAGAGCAACTGAGTGTTCAACCAGAGTTGCTTTTTGAGGTTTTGATTCCCATTGAAATGGTCCTTTTAATGTCGCCTTTAATTTAGTCAGATAATGTCATCAAAATAACATTTACCCTATTACTGCAAATTCACTGCATTATTAGCTGGTGTAACAGACAAAAAAGATAGTATGAACCCCCATGGAAATCTGTGCTTCCAGGAAAAATGGATAGAGTTCATAGAAGCTCTGTATTTAATTTGCAGTTTCAAAGCGCTCTCTATGGAAAGATTTTATGAGTCTGAAATAATTTAAAAACACATTTCAATAGAACGTGTAGCACCCACCAACTTAGTCTGAGTTTTTCAAATTATCATTCCTTTGCCCAGTTTTAAAGTAAGATGAACAAGACATTTAACACAGTCACAGAAATATTCTTGTTAGTCTACCACCCTTTGGAAGCGGGGGTCTTGGATGAATATTTGTATCCATGAATTGAAAGTCAATTGTTTTCAGTTTCTAGCATAGGTACCTTAAGATTTGATGTAAGTTTAATTTTCATTTTAGAATCTTACGCAAAGTTTGATCGGTGGGAGGGGCTTTCCTGCCAAAGGTACTGAAGATCATCTCTATGTACAATGAGATGAACCTGATCACAACAGCAAGCTGGTATAAAATTAATGTTATACCTCAAGGAAAACAATAAATGTCTGAGGTTTGGAGACCACTATCAGTTATGGATTCCTCAGCAGTGCAAAACTTATTTTTACCTGTTCATGTTCAAACCAAAATCAGTTTAGTCCATTCTCTGCACATGATGACATTCTAGCACACACTGAAGCTAAGGAACCCTGCAAACATGCAGCCCACACATTACATTTTTACCAAGTATGTGCTTTAAATGTGCTTATCTGTAGAAAAAATTTTATTGTTCCTTGGTAAAATTAACTTTCTAAATTTGGTGGTTCTGATTAGCACACAACTGGCATGGAAATATTCCCCTGGCATGGAACTCTTCCCTTCTTTCTTCCTGTCTCTCTTTTTTAATGTGCTATTGGTCTAAAGAGTGAAAATTGTATTTCTGGATTCCTCTGCATGGTGCTGAACTTCACTCTTTTCCACACTTGTGTTACTCAACCAGAAAATTGTATAAACTCAAAATTAGCCTGAATATCATCCTGTTAGCATCACACAATCAGTGGGACAGGTTGTACACCTCAAGTTGCACAGATATTTGGTGGATTTTTTGATTTTGGATTTATGTGGCTAAACATTCTTTAGGTGTCCTCTTATACAATCTATGCTGGTGTTCATGAAGTTTCTCACAACCCTATTGATTGATTGATTCTTTTATTCTCTTGTGGGTGAAAAGTAGTGGTTTTGCTAATAGCATTTGCCAGAAAAAGATGGTTTATTTTAGGTATCTTTTTAGGAAAAGTTGATCTAATTTACTCCATTTTTTCAGCAAATAAATGCTAGGGTGTAGAAGCGTAATATTTCTTTGTTCCATTTGCACAGTCTAAATAGAAGAAAAAAATATACTGTGTACTTAGTATTTGGGTGTTTCATCAAGTACAAATATGCTTTTCTGGCATATTTAATAACTTAAAATTATATGATACAGTGTAATGCGACCCATATTGCATAATGCCTGAAACCTGTCACATAACTCACTTCATCTTTTCAACTCCAGTATTTCAGTTTATCAGAAAGGAAGTGGGGGAACACTGGGAGATGAGAATAAGCAGCTTTTGCCTATTGCTGCATTAGTGCAAATGTACCAGAAATTTTTGGAAGCAGCTGGTGCAAAGGGGGAAAAAAAAGAAAGAGAAAAATATCCCTGAGTGTGCAGAGAGGATCCAAGCCATTTTACTGTCCTTGCTTGGGTAAGAGAAGTCGCTTCTTTATTTAACTATTATTTCTCTTTTCCAAATAAATATGAGCTGCTTCTAAATAGGGTGATGATAGCAGGTGGTCTCTCAAGCAGAAATTATTTTCAAGCTGACAAGTATACTGAGCACAGTATAACTACATGTATTTCAGGAAAACATCATGCACGTCTGTTTAAGGATTCATTAACATGGTATAGATTAAACCCATTGAAGATGGCACAGATTGTTTCATTTTATTACATTCAATTGGATTGGATGTGTGCCATTTGCAAAGAGCAATATTACCACAAAAAAAGAAGTCTGGCACATTTGTCACATAATATTCCCCTATTGAGAATGAACTGTTTCCGAACATCAAAAGGTAAAAATCTGTTTTTCCCTCACCCTCTGCCGTATTAACTGCAAGAAAATACGACTCCACGTCTTGTTATGAAGCATTTGAGCAGCACATTTGCTGTGCCCGGAGTCATCTTGTTCAGTCAATAGGGAGACCTTTGTATTCTTCATGATGCCGGGACTGGAGTTCATTGACCTGCTGCCACGCTGCCTCCCCCAGATCTCAGAGCCCATCCAACTCGGGCTGTCCCCCTCGGACATCTCCGTCCCCCAGAGCCCTCCCTGGGATCAGGGATCGGGCGTGGGAGGAGAGGGGTGGCCCCGTCCCCAGGAAAGGGGAGCTGCAGAGGCAGCCCCGCTCCCAGATGAAGGGAAACAGCTGCTCTTAAAGAGAGGATGGTCAGACAAAGAGTGAGGTTTAAATTCATATAATGTTGCTGTTTATAACGTGAATACTTTGGACATCTGTTTAAAGTCTAGTGTTCTAAATGGATGGGAGCCTTCCCAAGGCAGGGCTTATAAAGCTTTATCTGTTACACGAGGACTGCAGACTGTAAAGATATGTCTTAATCAGCTATAGCTTGGGTCTGTTAATATTTGAGTCAGTAGCAAAACTCAAAAAAATATGTGCATGGCAAACAATGCCATAAACAATGGAAAAATAGATGGATTAAAGAAGTGTGGGTATATATCCTAAATATACATATTATAAGTACTCCTTTTCATTCCATACCCTTAAAAAGTCCTTGTAGAGAGTGTGTGTGTGTGTGTGTGTGTGTTTGTGTGTGTGTGTGTGTGGAGGGGGGGAACAGAACAAAAGCAAATTTGCTGTCATTGGCTCTTATCTAAACGTTTTGTTTTAAATTGAACAGTAGCAGAATTGCAGCATAACCCGTGTTGTATTTTCTGCTTCTGCTGGAGGATCCATTTTAAATGTATTTTTATACCATGCCTTTTGGATTAGTCTACATTATTTTTCAGAACTCAGCCTCACCTATATTTATAATTTATATTATTATCATTACTATTTGTTGTGCTGGTTTATTTCATGTTGTGTTTGGAAGAGAATTAAGTTTTAATTAATGGAAAATTTAGAACAGGACCATTTGATAAACGTGTTTTTGTAACTAAAGTCTAGCAGTCAGGATGGAGTAGCTTTTGGTTTTGTTATCAGTCGAGGTTACTTATTCTGTAACTAAAGAATTGACAACCACTGTAGGTAGGGTGTGATTTGATTCATAGTGTGCCTCCAGTGAGATGCACTGAAGAGTTAATTTATTTTATTTTACTTCTTTATTTTTTTTTTTGTTGGTGCAGTTGGGACTCAGCTGTTGTTTCCTCTGGGATTAAACAGCTGTCAGCATTGTTAATGACATCAAATTCATGCATTAAAATTCTCTCATTCCTCTCCATATAAAATGTGGATGTGGAAAGCACTGCCATATCCCCCTTTGTGAAGGAATGAAAATCCAAGGAAAGATAACAGCACTTATTACAAAACCACAGACCGGAGCTTCTGTTGATGGAATCTCGTAATGAGTAATTAAGCTACTTTGCAGAAGTCAGCGCTGTCACGTTTGCAATTGGGTATTTCCATTCCCCTGTGGATACAGCTGGGAAAAGACTACTAAGGTGATAAAAAAAGAAAAATAGAATTGTTCTAGAAATATCATCTTCATGAAGCCAGAGGTTTCAATGCAAAGTGGCTATGAAAAATTAGCCTACAGAAATAACCTGTCTGGTGTAAAAGACATTGCTTTAAAAATTCATAACTTATATCATCTGATAAACAAAAAACAATGAGGTTTTATTATCCTAGAGTCTCACAAGGATATGACAATGGCAGGTTTATTTCTTGGATGGGGTGTTGGCTTTTCTTTTCTTTCTTTTTTTTTTTTCTTGAGCCTTTTGCTCTATAAATGAAAGTCTTCAACTCTGAGTGTTCAGTTCTGTAGTTCTGAAAACATGGAAGCTTGTGGCCTTTGAGGGGAAATTATCTTTTCAGGGGAGAAAAGAATTGAAACAGATATTTTTTTTCTTTTGCTGTAAAGTTCAAAACATTACCCATGCTTTTAAACTGATATATAATTCTTATGCCCCTAAGAACTCCAATTATTAAAAATAGTCCTGAATTTTCACTGGTTTGAGTGTCCCTATTCTCTTTTTAGTTCTTTTCTGTGTTTTTTTATGGTTTGTTAAGCAATTAACTTACTCTTAACTTTCTTCTTTCAAGTAGCTTTGTTTTTTTAGAGGCAAAAAAAATGAAGCAGAAACCATAGCTCTCTGAATGTCTTTGTCCTGCTTCCAAGAAGTTGCTTTTGTGCAGAAGTACCCTAGTTTTTTTTAATATCCCCCTATGTCAGCTGTTACAGTGAAATCAAATTAAATTAAGCCCAATGAAGAAACCAGCCTGTTAACAAAATGAATTGATAAAGTACTCATTTATTGAATTCAGTAAAATGTACTGAAATGTATAGGAATAAACCAGTTAATTGATTAACCAGCTTCCAGACCAGGTGGTGAAATATGAGTATTTGATGAGTCAAATTAATATAAGTGTTAAGTGACTAATAGCTGGAATCTTTAAAACATGCTATGCCTTCTTAAAAACTGATTCTGTGAAAAGCTTAAGAGTTTATTTTTTCAAGGCCATGCATTTGGGAAAACCTCCAGTTTATTAGCAGAGCCGTGGATGGAGGTGAAGGCACAATTTATTTTGTTTTGTTGAAATGTTAACAATGGAATAAGCACCCCACTGTATTAAATAATACACACGAATGTGGTCACTACTGTAAGATGGATTTATTTAACTTCCTGGTTTTCAGTGAGATCCCTACATGACTCCCAAATTCAGTCAAGTGTTGCACTGGTTGTGTCAAGTGTCTTTGTGTAGTTAATTTAATCATGGTTGGCCCAGAAATGGACCTGTGAAGCTCTGTAGTGTTAATTTATACATTGTTCTTCATCATTTCAGAAAATGTGCCCTTCTGGAACTAATGCTCACTAGTTTTATCAGTAATGTGCATTAATAACGTGTAAAAATATTTTTTCCATTAGCTTATATTTTCAGAAGAGGGAAAAAAAAAAAGACATAAATTGGAAACATTCTCCTATGTTTACCTGAAGTGTAAGCAGGCCTTGCAGGCTCTGAAGCATGTTGTGTTCTAGCAGACGAAGGTGTGAAGCTGTGAATGACATTCAGTCCTTTGTATTATTATCTTGGAAAAGGAAGGGCTTGAAGGGACACTCTGGGAATGGTGTCAGAAAGAAGTGCTTTAATTCTGGGAGCGCAGAGCTGATGCTTCCCTATGGTCCCCATAGCTCTCCCTCCAGATGTGCCACAGTGTCATCCTTTTAACTCCTGGATGAATTAAGACAAGTTGATAGGGTATGGTGAGAAAATTCAACAGTAACATCTACAACCAAGAAACCATAAAGGATTGTAACCCAGGGGGTGCAGAAGAGGTTGTGTTTCCGTTCCCAAACACAGTTGCAGGTGTTCCCTGTCCAAGTTTTACTGCCTCTGAAAGCTGCCAGTTATAAAAGGCATTGTCAGCACAGTGGGAATGCTGTCCTGATCCAAGCTTTGGGGGGAGGAAGCTGCTTGTGGATATTGTGGTGCAAAAACCCTGTGTAACATAGGAGTGCAAGCCCAGGCTGGCTGGTGCTAATAAGGGTGCACTGCAGATGGTTTTTGTCTCCCCCTGTGATTAAAATTTTCTGTTAGCTGCTGTTCTTCCTTGAGTAGCACAAGTGCTAAAGCCTCTCTATCAAAATGATTTTGAGTCATGACTTGGTGTCCTGGTTTCAGCTAGGATAGTGTTCATTCCTTCTCAGTAGCTGTTACAGGGCTGTGTTTTGGATTCAGAATGAGACCAACATCTCTGGAAATCGTTCAATTTCTTTATAGTCTTGAGGGGAGAGAGAAAAGAAAGTCAAATATGTCTTGATTGTGTAAATTGATGAGAAACTTTAGGAAATGCTGAGTAGATATTTGCTTCAGCAATAGAAAGACCTAGAACCCATTCTGCTGTGTAGACAAGTAAAACATGAGTTTTATCCCTAGTCTTCGTGACATATATGTGATGAGACAGTCTAAGCCTTCTTTAAATTGTTGATTTGAAGCCAAAGAGGTGCAAAATGAGTAATTTGGGGTTGTGTATGCCATGTCAGGTGTAGGGAAATGATTTCCAAATGCTTTCACATCGAGCCACTGAGCCCACAGGAAAAAGTCTCTAAAAATCGCACTTTATCAGACATGCCCTATTAATTAGAGGAATAAGTCTAGGTAAAAAATATTCACAAATACTTGAATAACTGTCAATTATTTTTTCCTCGCACTTAGCAGGGACCTACGCGTGGGAGTGTGCCCAATTTGAGTCTGTGTATTTCTTCTCCGTGGATAATATAGTAGTTGAAAATCTTTCATTATCTCAAAGACCTGCATTGCTCTGAAAGATGTATATTTAAAAAGATGCTGGCAGTAACTGCTGCTGACAACCAGCCTTGTTTGAAATAGACTCCCTCCGTGGCACTGTGTGGGGAAGGCTCCGTACATTGATCTATGGATTTTTCATTTGCTTTCAAATAGTCCTACTTGCGTGTCTGCAAGGAGTGAATAAGCAAAGTTTGAATCAGTTTGACTTTGGAAGCATGATTCTGAGCAATTACCTGGGGAAAATACACCTCCTCCTGACTAAATAGATCTGTCAGGAAGAGCCGGAGTGCGGCGTGCAGCCCCTGGAACACACGTGTGCACTGGTAAACCGGACCCAGCCAATTAAACATCAAAATGTTGGCTGCATTCAGTTCACAGGAAGACTTATGTAAGTTCATTTTCATGGCGTGCGTATGTGTCTTTAGACTCTAACTGACAGATTCCCACCGTGAATAGGCTGGGGAGATATCAATTATCTGGTTAGCTGTGCGCTGCCTTCTATGCTCCGTGGCTTTCTGACAGAAGCAGGCAGAAAGCGAGAGAAGCAGAATAATTCTGGTTCAGCAAGGCTGTTAATATTTCAGTCTAGGAACCTCAAATCGTTGTGAATAGATGGAGAAAATGGTCATTTTAAGCCTGACCGCTGCAATTTCTTTTATTAAGAGCCCGTGAAGTGCTAATGACTGTTTCACCCCAAAGTAGGAACCCCAATATACCAAGATCGGGCATTTGGGGGTTCAGTAATTTGTAGTCTAATATCAGTTTAAATCATTTGCCTCTAATAGCACCAAATAACTTTTATCTAATTATCTCAATGTATTTTACAGAGCAGTCAGTAGTATACACAAATCCGTGTGATTTGTTAGAAAATAGCTGCTGTATCCATTGTTTTAAATCGTGTGCCTGCTCCAAGCGTAGCCTTGAGTTGTTATGTGTGAGTCTGAGCGACTTTTATTGCTGCTGGTTTCCATCCTCGGGTATGTCTATTTGGTTGGACGTTTATGTTCATTAAATGTTTGCAATTTCCACAGCAGCATGTCATGTACTGCTGCTCCCCAGCCATCACCGAGGTGGTGCTGTGCTCCTGACAAGGAACCCACGTCCAGTCTTGTCAGGGTGGCCATCACAGCCATTACACTTGTTAAGCAAACTAGGCAAGAACCCAGAGCACCAATTTCTAATGGACAGTTCCTGTATCTGTCGCATAATCTTTCCTCTCACTGTGGGCAACTCTTAGAATTCAAGGAAGATCAGTAAATAAGCCAAGTATGAGCAGACTGCTGCTACACAGAAGTGTAATGAGAAGGTTTGGAATGATATGTCCATGGATTCCTTTTGCACAGAGGCCTGTCTTCACTCAGGTCCCTCTGAAATGCTTAGAGACTCCTTGTTACACATTGCAATTTGGTTTTCTTGATGGACTTTTGGATGCACATGAACGGATTCATTTCCATTTTCAGCTTAATTTTTTTCTGTATCTTTTATGCTATGTGTTTGGGCATTTTTTTAGCTGAGACTGAAATCAGCCTAGCTATCAAGTTTCGGGGGTGAAAAACTATAGGTTAGGCAAGTTCCAAGATTTCCAGGAATTCTCCTGTACGCTTTTGCTAGAGCACTATACGACATTACGGGTGTAGGCAATGAACATATAAAGAACATATAATAACATATAACATATAATAATAATTGGTACCATCATTGTATAGGCTGGAGTATTAATGACTGTCTTGTGTACCTCAGATTAAAGATTGTTCGGGTTTTTAGCTCTCCACATCACATCCCAGTGTTTAGGAGTCCCCACTCTTTTGGGGAATCTCATGGGTTCTTAACCTCTACAACTCACAGCTGATAGTGAGAGCAAGGGGGAAATAAGTCTTTGGCTTCATAGCCCTCCATCTGGAGACCCACAAATAGGCTGGATTTACCACAGCACCTCATATATCTTTAATTTTTAGTTTGTGAAAGACCTTTCCTCTCAATAAGAGGCACATCTCCCAAGAGCCACCCAATGAAAGACTCGCTCACCACCCATTTGCTCAGGACTTTTTCTCTCCTCCCCCCTCTTCCTAATTTTTCAATATAAATGCACATTTTCCCCTTTTTTGGGGGGGAAGCAATGTAACTTTTGTAGGAGAGTGATGTGTGTTCGAATGGCACATTTTCCAGGCGTTACATTTGATAATTTCCCCGAGATACCGGAGTTCCCTCCTAGCAATGAGTTAAGGCGACAAAGGGAACCGGGCTTGTTTGCAGGAAGCGAAGGATAACGGCGCCTAAACTTTGCTATTGGTGGCGGCGGAGGGGGCGAACGGGAGGCACGGAAAATTGCTTTTTATAATTAAAAAGGGAATCTCAGATGTTTTATATCTTGAATATTTACAATAAAACCTTCAAGTGCTTGTCAAGAGGGTAATGTGTCATTAGCAGGAGCCTTTGCCTCTCTTCTCCTCTCGGACATGACAGTGCAGCAGGATAAGAGAAGAGTAATTATAGTTCAGCAGGGCTGCCAGGTGTGATAAATGGGTAATCAGCGCACAGGAGCCCCGGTCCTCAAAGGAGGACTATTACAGCGTTATCAGCTGCAGGCCCGCGTGTGCGGCAGCGTCGCGCCGAGACCGAGACGGGCCCGGGGCTGCTCAATGCGGCTCCCGCTGCCAGCCCTGCCCGCTCCCGGCCGCCACCGCTCCTTTGTGCGCCTGCCACCGCCACGGGAGCCAAGGATAAAAGGCGAGAGCGGGGCTCCTCGCCTTCGCTTTTCGCTAATATTTACATAAAACACTGCCCCGCTCTCCAGGTGAGGAGGTGGTGCTGGTGCCTCCATGGCTTTCCATGACAAGGTGATGCGGAGAGCCGGGCTCCTGTCCGGGCTGTTCCGGAGGGTTTGACCTCTGTGCGTGCTTCTCCTGCTGCCCCTTCGGGTTCAGCTCCACTGCACTGGGGCAGAGCGTTCTCTCACAAACAAACTTGGAGATAATCGGCTTCCTGGCAATCCCGAGGTCTCCTTAGTGTTGGATCACACAGGCTGAACTGCGGCTCTGTCCGTATCCTCCCCGCGCTGCTGCTCGCTCAGTGTGTGCTGGTGACGAGATTTATCTGTTTGTTATTGCCGGGAATGGTCGCAGATCAGAATTGAGGAAACTGTTTGGTTAAAATTAATCAAAACCCAATTCAACCAATCAGTGCAGCATTGATCTTCTCTGTGTATTTATTTCCTTTCAAGTTCGGTGCTACTAATCGCAGCACCGCAATAGGAATATTTAAAAATAATTCTTAAAAATAATTCTTGTGAAAAAGTGAAGATGCTCTGACTGTAATAGATTGTTATTAAGGGAAAGGACATAATGTGCCTTGGAAAAACTGGAGGGCCAACACTTCTGATGCAAGGTTATTTTTACAATACTTGCATTTTTATCGGTTGATGTATTTTAACTGGAGCCCTGACAATAGTCACAAAAAATTATTACTCTGGCATGGAGCTACTTATCTGACAAATGCAATGCGAATGGTCTTGTTCTTATCAATGAGATCAGATTTCAAAAAAAATGAGTACGAGGAATGAGGCGTTGCTTTGTGAACAGATAACCTTGCACGCAAACTCGCAAACCTGAATAAAAGGATGTCTCTATGAAATAATCTGTGCATAAGTGCAATCAGGTCAGACTGTAATAGACAGCAAGGGGGGTGGAATCAAAAGGGGGAAAAACTCATTTCATCACAGTTAATGGCAAGGAAAAGAAGGCAAGGAAGGACTTTCTTTGGAGCGGAGCTGTTGCGACAAAGACCAGGGCTTCAGCGTGTCATGCACCATTTGCTGGTGCACTAGCGCTCTTTTCAAGAGCTGTGAAGCCATTATTGTAATGTGAAAAAAGTAGAAAGAAATACTCCCTCCTGGTCACTGGAAGGGCAAATGAGGTGCAGGCTTTTTTTTTTTTTTTCTTCCTTGTTTTTTTTTTTTTCCCTACACTGTTTGTGCAGGGAGGTTTCTAGATTCCCCCTGGTAAAGCTCCACTGGGATGCAGGAAAGATCACAGTGCCCTTATAAACAACACTTCTTGGCACTGTTTACCTTCTTTTGTGACTTTGTTGCCTGTGAAGGAGGATAGGAGTATCCGAGGTCCAATTGCAATGAACATTTTCCCTTTTGTCTTTGAAGGAGCAGAACCTTAGAATATTCTCCAGCTGAAGTTTCACAGTGCATTTCTGTGGTTTAGGTTTTAAATAAAAAAAAGAATCTCAGTACATTCCTGTATGGTAAAGTTATCTAGTGGTGATAATAAATCCAATATTCTGTGGATTTTATGTGTTTTATTAAAAAGAGAAGAGAAAGAATCCTTTGTTCATTGGCATAATGCAATCCTGTCTCTGAACAGTTCTAATTTGCAAACCAAGTACTTTGTAAATTGTGGAAACCTGGTTATAACTTGAAGGCTGAATAAAATGGGTCATCTTATAACTGAAAGATAAATATAGATGTAAAATAGTGCCACAAATGTCTTTTAAGCAAGAAAAAATAAATAAATAATAGGTTTCAGAACTGGCTTGTTCTTGTATAGTTTATGGGTAAAGCAAGATTACACATACAGCCCTGCAGCCGATTCCCAGGACTGCTAAAGTGTGAAGAACAGGAGTGACATTCTAGTCTTCAATAAATCACTATAAAAATGTTTATGAACCCTGCAATTTACTGTCTTTTAAATGCAAATTGAAAGGGGCATCGTCACCAGTGTAAAGGAGACCTGCAGTGGCCTAAAGGAATTATAAAATGTTGCAAAAGGCTTCTGAAATTGTGTGATCTTAAATGGTTCTATTTTTAAAAATGATTTCCCATTTATACTTCTGTGACAGCTTTGTTAATTTATTAACGAGATCCCTGTGAATTGCAGGAAGGTGTTTATGAGCACTGCGCTTCACAGGAGCTGTTCACAGGGACTCTCAAGGAGCTGCAGTTTAATTTGGCAGGCACTGGGGGCAAGTTTGCCGTTCGCCTACAGGTAATGTGGAAGGCCATGGGGGTTCAAAAATGTATAAAGCAGTCTGAAAAATTATTGGCAAAGTAGCAAAGATTTCCTTCCTCTTCCCAGCTGCTCCGTGCAGTCATCTGCTGGGAAACTCCTAAACAGAAAAAATGTGCTGGATGGACAGGTCAGCATCCCTCAGTCCACCATGGATGAAGGCAGACACTTGAGGACGTGTCTTAGGGGTGAACACGGTGGTGGTGCTGGCTTGATGGTTGGACTTGATGATCTTAAAAGTCTTTTCCAACCTTATTGATTCTATGATTCTAAGTCCAAATTGGGTGAAGAGTGAATCGTCTTTCGGTGCTGTAGCTATGCTTTCTCCAATGGAAATGAGCTGATTTCCACTTATACATTTATCATTTTATCTAGAAAATATTTCTCTATGTGGAAGCAGATTTAATCCCTATAAATTAAGCATTAGCGAAGGAGTTTTCATCAGTTGGATGGGTTGCTTTCTTCTTTGGTTCCATTGGTTGGTAAATTTTTAGAGTGTTTTTCCTTCTCTCTCTTTTTTTTTTTTTTTTAGCTGAGAGCCATGATTTTCTGCACTTGGGTGATCTAATTGACACCACATTTGATTTTTAAAAAAATAAAGTATTCCTTGAGACAGTATGGGATATGAGTGTTTGCAGTTGGAACACTGTAACTGTTTGCATAGCTTAGAATTCTCCACAGCCTACTTCATCACTTCTGTCTAATTTAATGACAAATAACCATGATGGACTCACACGATATTCATGCTGTGTATGAGGAGGATGTAAGTGTATCTGGCAGTGGATGATGCTACTTCTCCTGGTTTTCATATCCTTGTACTCCTTAAGAAAAAAGGCGTGGGTATCTGATTTCTGGCAACCCTTAAGTTAAATATGCTGCTTTGGCACTGACTGATTATTTAGCTGTCAGAAATGGTTGGAGAATGGGCTGTCAGGATCCAAAGTCTGTAGAACATCTGCTTGTCTGGCCTGGGCAGCTTCTCAGCATACACATGGTGGAGGAACTTTGGAAACAAAACGATGTAAATAAATTAATTTGGAGGGTGTGTGTATCTGCATGACTCTACCCATGGAAAAATGATATTGCTTGGCTCTATCACCCTGCAGACTTTCTAACCCCTAAATAGAGCAGTAATAGTTTACAACTCAATAGCACCCTGAATGTAGTGATGTAGTGCTGTTCATTTTGTTGTCATGCAAAACTGCTGAAGCGCTCTACCTCTTGCTGCAGCCCTGTGTCTCCCTGGATATTGTCTTTGTAGCAGAGTTTAATATATAGATATCTGCTTGTCAGGATTAAAAGTGTTGTAATCCAGTGTTTTCAGAAAAAGTAACTCCTTTGCTGTTTCAGACCTGCTTGAGCCATGGGCTTACAGCAATCAGGACCTGTTTGGAGTCATTCTGACCCACAGCCAGCCCCCTCTGTGTCCCTGTGACCAAAGTACCTCCTTGTGTGTCTGTAAAATATTTCATGCTCATTTTCATCTGGCGCTATCAGCTCATGGTTTAGAGCAGGCTTTGGAAGAGCTGGACTCCTCCCCAGGAAAATGACTCAGCTCCCCACCTTTGCATTGCTAATGCCCCCGTTATCAATGCCGTCCTGGAAGCACGTGGAGACATTTAGGAACTGTACTATGCACCCATAATCCCACAAGCTTGAAACTTATGCAAAGCCCTCGGAAATCACATCTGTGATTCTTCCTTCAACACTGGGAAGGATCAAAGGCTCACCTCTGCACAAAGACTCTCAGGAGCACTGGATGAAATGGCTTGTCAGTGTCTGTGCAGCTGCAGGCACGATGGAGAGCCAAATGGGACAGGGATTTGCTAACAAGGAGCATTAATGTGGACCAGGTAAATTCTCTTTCTAGGATAAGACCTCGTTGCTGCCTTTTAAGTGCAAGTAACGTGCTGCTCATCAGTGAAGGGAGAGGAATGGTGCTGAAGTGGCTAGTGGTGGCTGAAGGCAAGGGCAGGTGAACGCTTGCCAAGCCATGGTCAGCCTTGGCACGTTGTACTGCAGCCTGGGAGAGTGGGAGCACTTATGCACAACACCTAAGTTGGATTCTCAGGTTAACAATGCACATGGAGCAGGGCAGAAGACTTGGCATTGTGAGTTCATTAGTTAAGAGTCAATTGCCTGATGTGGTGTCCCACCATGAGAGTGCAGAAAATTTTTAGGGGAAGTGGAAAATGCTTCCTTTGTTCTTGTGTCCTAAAAGTGTGCTTAATGACTGTGATTCAGAGCTATGTAACATGGTTTATTTCAGAATCTATTAGTCCAGTTTTACCAATACCCTGTGTACTTCCAGGTGGAGAGAATCCAAGAAGCTGCATCTGGCCTGTCTAGTGAGAGAAAGATGCTCTAAATCACTTGTACATATCACTTATGTCCTGTATGTAGGACTAGTTCCTAGCTGAGCACTAGCAATGAGCAAGGGAACTGGAGGTCTGTGAACAGTCTCATGCCCAAAACCAAACAGAAGGAAGATTCAGAGCACAGGCTGTCCTGTTTCCTCTCATTCTCCCCCTAAGATGAGCAAAGGTTGCTAAAACAATGCTGGTAATGAGGTTTGACCCTCTCATTACCCTCAACCTCTGCCTACAAACCATCTGCACTGAAAATCCCTGAACTCCACCCAAGGGGTTTGAACTTTGAAACTGTTAACCTTCCAAATATGATGTAGTTTCTGGCATTATTTGCTTCCTAGCCCTTATAATACTCTGATCTTTTAATCCACAATGGCACTTAGTCTCAAACACAGCAATCTAGCAGCACCAAGCCATCCTTCCTTCTTCCTGGATTCCTGTTTCCCCTTCCTTCCCTGGCTGCCAAGGGGTAGCAGCAGGCAGTCCCCAGTGCATTTATGGATGGGCTCTGCTTTGCCAGTGTTGAGCAGTAAATAAATGACACGTGGGCTGCGAGTGGACTTGGGATAGCTGGGAGCAGCCAGGAGTGCCCTGACATCAGTGTCAGTGTGTGTTTGATGGAATGATCCAAGCACAGTCCTCAAGTCAGCAGCTGTTTCAGGAATCCAGTCCCTGTTCTGGTATTCCTACCAGGATAACATATTTACTTTGTTAAGCTACTCCAGGTCTTTGTGACCATGTGTTCAAAATCTGTTCAAAATGTCCTTTGCCTATGAAGGTGCTCAAGCTTGTTTCTGCAGGTGCAGGTTGAAACCACGCTTCTATTTGCTGTCTGTGGATGTGTGTGAGTTCCTGGCATTTGTCATTAGGATAGGGATTTGCCCCTCTGTCCTTGGGCAGGATTTTCCCTCCTGCTATAAATTTGCAGAGTACTGTGTATCATTTCCCTCCTGGCTGCCACCCTGTGCCTCATAAGTGATTGTACTCCAGTGGGGAAGTGATTTGTATGTATATTTTTATAAAACACTTTGGGATCCTTGGGGAAGAAAGTTGTTATATAAATGTATTTCCCAGGGGAAAGTAGTGGAAATCTCATTACTTGGAACATACAGCGTATTTAAAAGTAGGTTTGACAAAACACTTGGAAATAAAGGAAACAATCCTGAACTGGCACTGGGATGGTCTAAATGATCTAGCAGATATTTTCCATCTCTGAAGTTTGTCTCCTGATTTTATTTAGTGCATTGGAAAAAGGGCATGAGGAATGCTAAAGCCATGCACATATAAAATATCTTTCAGGAACACTGTGGCTTATTTTAATATAACCTTTAGCAAAATACTGTGGTTTGCTTACTTGCTGATTTATTTTAGGTAGTTCAAAATATTTCTATTAGTGATCTCTTTGAAATACTTTAGGTGGTGCAATGGATTTGTAGCAAAACACAGCATGTAACTTGAATGTACTCTCTGAAGCCAGGTATTTGGTGCCAAGCAAAATTTGTATGTGTAGCTTCTGTTTTAAGCAATTATATGGTGTGTAATACACAGTAGAGAAATTAAGTGGAAGTACATTTTGCCCTAAGGGATTACTGTAGCTGTTGGATTTCTTTTAAACAAATTTTGCCCCTCATACAGTAAGGTTCCCATAATAAATCACTTATGTAATCATCTACAGTATATTAAAAAAAAAAAACCAAAACAGAACAAAACAAAAAAGGAAGAAAGGAAATGTCAGTTGGAAAGAAATGGTAAAGTAAAGGCTTGCTATAGCAAGAAAGCACACTCACCTGTTTGGAGGGAAGTGGTTAAACAGGAGCTGAGGAGTCAAACAAATAGAGGCTGCTCTGTGGCTGGACGCAGTGTAATGACTTCACTGCAGTAAACTGCTTATGTAATAAACTGCATGGATGTCACTGGAGAGTAACCAAAAGCATCCATCTGAACCATTCCTCAGCTCACTTAAATTAATAGTGATCTTCTCTCTGAAGGGAAAAATTGAAAAAATACATCAAGAAAAGCCATGCAGAGATGTTATGAAATAAAACTAGTGAGGTCATTAAAGATAAGCCTTCCTTGAGCGTGGAGAAAGGCTCGAGTTGTGATACTTCAGCCTGCAGAAACTGGTTATCAGTCTTCAGCCGTGTTATTCTAGCTGCTATTTACTAGTTAAATAAGAAGTGTACAGTGAATAAGAGTCTCACCTAATTGACGTATAAATTGGCCAAATGGTTTTCAAGACCGTTTATTTTTAAGGAGTCTTGTTTTGGCTGCCATAGCTAAGATATAGTTTTGTATTCCTTTATAAGATACAGAAAAATGACAGCTACAACCAATCAAGCTGCAGTGCTGTGCAATATGTCAGCTCCTTTCAACAGACCTGATTTCCAGAATAACCTTTTCCCCCAGACATTTGTTTTCCTTTGATTCCAGTGATGAGACCCAAAGGGATTTCATTCATAATGCTTGTGAATTCCAGCTTTGGGAAGCCATAAAAAGGGAGAAAGAGTGGCAAATCTCATAAACAAATGAAATTAAAATGCAAATTCCAACTGATCATTTGCAAACTCATTTAAGAACTGGTAGCAAATTTTTAAAGAAGAATTCAACAGTTAGGAGAACATGGTGATTTCTTGTAGTGCCTTTTGTATATCAGATGATTTACTACTTGCTCATGAATGTCCACTTTTTCTACTCTGTGTCATCTGATTTCTGTTCATGCCCAGTATGCAGAAGGATAATTTACCACTGAACCTGTTGCAGGATGTCAGCCTTGCTTACAGATAGGTTCTTCCTTGTTCCTTGCTCCTTGTAGCCATTTATTTGTCATGTGAGATTTAGAGAGTTTCTTAATCTCATCTTTTGCCCTCATTTCCCTACTTAAATAAAAAAAACCCTCCCCCCTCAAAAAACTCAAAAAACCAATCAACCAAGTGAAAAAACCCCAGACTCAACAAAAGCTCTTCAACAAAACCAAGAAGCTCACTTTAAATATTTGTTAATATTTACATACCAGCATTTGTAAAAAACTTCCAGATCTGTGCTGGCAAAGCCCCACCAGTGAGGGATCAGCTGCCCAGTTGTTACAGGCTTTGTGATAGTTAGAGCTTGCTCTATGAAATAAAAATTGGTGAATAACATGGGATCAGCCTTAAAATTATAGTCTCTGGTTTGTTCCCGTGCTCACTGAGCACCTGGGAGTTCAGTCCTTTCCACAACTGGTTGTTTTCCAGCAGGGAGTCCCTCTACACCACCTCCTATTCCTTCTGTAATCTCAGGCAGCCTTCCTCTCATTCATTTCTTTAACGGCAGAAAAAATATGCAATAAAAAAAAGAGAAAATGTTGATCTCCACAGATCTCAATAGATGTGTTTCAAGAGATTTAAAGAAGACTTTTCAGTGGTATTCTTTAGGGATATGGGGGGTTTTTTTGTCAGAGCTTATTGCTTTTAGACCATTATTTTTGAATATTTTTTGTGCTCTAAACATGAAGAAACAGATTTCTTACTTCTTTATATGTTCACTGTGGCTAAAATTGCTGCTTTTAGGGTTTTAGCGAAGTGCTAGTGATAAGTTATATGTTTTTAGTTGTAGTCTCCTCTTGTTCTCATCATTTCAGTTTGAGTCATTCTTTCTTTTCAAACAGATGGTTTGGATGTGGTCATTATTTTCTGTAGTCAGTTCTTTTTCTCCAGTGCTCTTGGTTGAAAAATTTATATTTATGCTTTGAGGTACAAGTGACACTTGATGATGAGTATAGGAGTGGCTCAGGGATTTTAAAGCACTTGGGTAAGAAGGTAGACTTGCAGGGAAGTATTGAATTTAGTGGTCATAAAACAAAACACTTGCGTCATTTAGAATAATTTTGTTATGTATACTACAAATATAGTGTGTAAAATCATTCTAATGCAGAATTTGTAATCTTTGTGTTTTCTAGTTTCTGTGGAGTATATCTGGTATCATCTGCTCCTCTTTTTGCTCTGTTGCAGCAGACACTGATGACTTGGCAGTAAAATACTATCTTAGGCAAACTGTCTCTTTCAAAAAGTGTTTACTCATGTATTGTGTACAGAATGTGAAGACCATTTTCATTATATTTTGCATCTCATTATATTTTAAAAAAAAGAAGCAACAGATAAAANCCAAAATGTGTTTTTCAAAGATCATAAAAATTGAAATAAAAACAAATATGTGAGAGCTACTATTCATTTAGCTTTTTTTTCCCTCTGATCTTTTTCATAACCTGTGCTTCCCTCCACCAAAGGCTCTTTCTTTTCAAGGGGTGTGTTCTGTATCCCGGACCATGCTGCACTGCAGGCCAAGCAGAGTGTTCCCTAACCCTCATCTAGTGTTTACTCATGTATTGTGTACAGAATGTGAAGACCATTTTCATTATATTTTGCATCTCATTATATTTTAAAAAAAAGGTGATATAGAATGAAGCTGCTACACTCGTGCAATTCAGCAATGACAAGGAAAACTGGAGAGTGCCTGTGCAAGCCTCCATGCTGAGTGACGAACACACATGGTAAATATGGTGCTGCAACTGGATCACACACGTTGGACCAGTCATCCTTGGATCATTTAATGAGCAAAGCGTGATTGTGGGGAACACAAAACGCAAATCTTCCTCATGCTGAAAGGAAATTTGCCTTCCCCACAACTAAGGGGAACAGCTGTGAATGAGAACATCCTTATTTTATTTCTAGGAAGTCCCTTTCTGTTAGCCAAACATTACTATTCAGTTTGTGGGGTTTGAATAATAAGCTGTATTATGAAACAGGGAACAAGACAATTGGTAGGTCTTACTTTATCTGAGTCAGGGAGAGAAGGTATGGAATATCATTGCCTTTCCCGTGGAAGATATTTCAGTTCTCTTCCCCCTTTGCCCTCTACTCTGTAAAACTCAATCCCCTGTGAGAAATTCAAATCTATGAGCATGGCAAGGACATTATGGAGACCCGGCAGCACATTTGCATATTCTCATAACCATAAACATATATTTTTTCCATTTGTGCCATGATGTTCTCCATTCATATTCTAAGTGGCAAAAGCTTTTAGCTGTGATTGGGCCCAGTCCTCAGTGGACAAGAACCGAGTGTATCGCATGGCATTTATTAATCTCAAAAAGTTGTCTTTCAAAACATGTCTAAAAACATATGGGAGTTATGCGAAGCAAAGCAATTGCAAGTTCATTTGTTATTTCAACGAGCTCATTTCTTATGATTTCGGTTGTATAATAGATGGGGAGCTGTTTGCAGGTTGTTTGTTGTCATAGATTTTTCATTTGGTTCCTTGGGTTAAAGAAGCGGAAGGCTGAACTAAGGAGCGGATGGTGTTACACCATCTGTAGGGTTTTTGCCTTCCCTTCTCATTCTTTTGTCAGCTGGCACCTGAAATGCTTCTCGGGCAGTCACTTAGAGGCTGTCAGTCCTGCAGGGGTCACTGGGGATGAAGCCATCATCTGATGTGGTGCTCTTGGCGTTCGGGGTCCCAGGCTGGCAAAGGTGTAGTTCTATCTGGGAAGTCATTTGTTGGGTTTGTGAATCACTGGGCCATGCCCAGCATGAGAGATTTTCAGCAGCTCCCTCAGTAATCCTTTACTGGAAATTGCCCTGTGATGGCTCATTGCATTGGTTACTCCTGCAATGGATTTATGAAGTACTGTTTGTACACAAGAAGATATTTATTCTACAACAGTTGAATAAAAGCATTTCTCCAAAGCCTATTGTCTGTTATATCAGTGCTCCCTAAGGAGGGAAGATACATCACGTATTTGCTGCCTGTCATTTTTAGTTTTGGTTTTCTCTTGTACTTTTTGTTTATGTGCTATCAACAGCCTTTTCCACGTTGAACAGAATGAGTAATTTTGTGAGCTGAGCACTGAGCTGTGGTTTGTATGGACTCCTTTCCTACCTACAGGAAAATGTTCCTACCTGATGAGAGAGGTCCTTTTCCCAATCCTGAGTGTCACGAGGGAAAAAATAGATGTTATTTAAAAAAAAAATAGAGATATTATTGACTTGGTAGCTGTTTAAAGGATGACAACATTATTGCAGGCCTTTGGAGATCTGTTAGTACCAGGTACCAGAATTTTGGCACGGAAGAAAGCATTTGACCTTCATGATGTATGTAGTACCTAGTGATGATTTGGCCATGGCAAAGCTATATTTTCATGTGAATTTTATCTATACAACCAAAAAGAAATGGTACAGAGATATTCAGTACATATATTTTAACCTTATAATCCTTTTCTCATTGCTGCCATTAACTTTAATTTAAAATAATGCAGGTCAATATGATGGATTGAGCGGCTTATTAATTATATTCTTTGCACCAGGAAAGAACTTGGCAGATCAGGCTTATTAAATGGGTAGAGAATGAGTGAAACTCACCTGGGGCTGGTTCTGAAATGGGATTTGAGTGGGCTATGTATTGGTAGAAAAGGGTACAGGGGAGAAATGAGAGTTTTCTGCATTTGGCAGTTCACTGCCTTCCACCAGAGCTGGTGGGGACCAGAGGAGGAGTGAGTGGCACAGGCACATCCCTGACCCCCATGAGACTCCATGTGTTAGGAATGGTAACACTTGCTCCTCCAGCTTCTGTAATAATATGGGTTAAAGAAGAAGTATAAATTCTTTTCCTTCCCTGAAGAAATTCCATGTAGCTGGATTTTGTGTAGGAGGGATGTAATTATCACCTCATCTGTGAATCTGGTCCGGATTATTTTTACTTTCTCTGTTGTATCTCTCGGAAAAATGAGAATAGGATAAAATGGTAAATTAACAGTTTATATCCTGGTTTATAGTGGTTGAATTTTTGGCAAATCTTTTGGATTTAGGTTTTTTTTAGTGCAAGGAAGAGTGCGCCATGCATCATTCTTGTCTGACTTGCTGTGCTGTAGGCAGTGAAGTTGAGCTGACATTTCAGTGGCTTTTGTTAAGAATACCTGGTCAGAAATACCTATTGCATGCTCTATGATGGCTTCTTTTTAGAAAGACTAAATATGGAAAAAAGTAGCTTGATATATCATATTCTCACCAGCCCATCTGACATGCCATTGAGTTGACTTTGCTGGGAGAAATCCCATGTTTCATCCCCTTGCAGCCTTCAGAGCCATGTTTGAGGCAGCTCAGATGTTTCACTGCTTTTTTATTTATTTTTAAAGGGTGTCAAAAATCCCTCATTTTTCACATATTTCTTTTCCCTTTTAAAAGAGTGTCAGAAATACCATATTTCCCATACATGCTCTAAATCTGAGGCCCAGGGTGGCCTCCCATATCTCTGTGCCTTATCTGTCAGCTGTGCTGGAGCTGGAATGATGTACACTGGCAATGTGGGTGAAGAACAGCCATCCATTAAAGGGGAGCTGAGCTGCTCAGGTTTGCATTTTAAGTTATGCTCTGAACCAGACCAAGAGCAAACTGAAGCTTGAAAACAGCTGGAGGAAAGTTTGGGAGCTAAATGCACAAATAGCAGGTGTTGTGAAGCAGCAAAAAAGCTCACAGCCCAGTTCTTCAAAAGTTGTCCAGGGAGTCCCGTTTCACTTCTTCATGGATGAACGTGTAAAATGTGGAGAACAGCAGCTGTGCAAAGAAAAATAACAACCTGATAATCAGGCTCCTGTTGGCATTAAATAGTTGTGAGAGTCCAGTGATCCAAGGTATCATAACTATTGTGCAGAACGAAATATCCCCCAGTGGCAACATAAAATTCCTCCCCTCCTTAGGAAGGTCATAGGGGAGAGCTCTCCTGATCTTCTGATGATATCCAGTGCCATTATTTTCTTTTTTAATCCTAATCCAGACAGAGCTATACACTCCTGTGTTACTTAGGCATCTGTGCATACGTGGCTAAATTAGTTCTTGAGAGTTTGGTTGCCATTTATATATAATATTTACATACATAGCTGAGCGTTTATGGCAACAAAGCATGCAGTTAAAAGACTGACATTCTTACAAAGCCTTTATCAACCAATATATCATCTGTTCTGTCTTGACAGAGTGCAGGCTTCCTAGTGGTGCTCACAACAAAATTATTCTGAAAGGATGCAGTTTAAAATTGCCTCATCACTGCTACTTTTTGTTTCCATTTTGTTTTTCTATGCTAAAATATATTCTTCATAAAACTTGGGCAGTGAGTCATCTAGATATTTGTGAAAATTAATGCCTGTAACTACCTTTGGGCTGTTAAGCTTTGGGATGGCCCTATTTCTTCTCTCTTTATCCTGAAATTTGCTCTCCAATGCAAAATAGGCATTACAGTAATATAAAAGGAGTGGAAGAGTAAAAATGCTTTTGGACTGAAGTTTCCAACTTGATCAGTCCCAGGACTCTGGCAAAAAAGCATGGGCTGGCCTAACGAGTGAGTAATCATATCAGGAGAAAAATCACAGCTTTGGATTTCATAGAATTGGAAGGGCCCTGTTCTTTCTTGCTGGAGTTCTGTCATGTGAATATCTCTATTCCACTTCACTCACCTCACTCTGTCAGGCTCTTGAGTTACAAAGCAATGAAACTGCCTCAGAGAGGCTTGGAATCACTTCTTTCAAATGATACAAAACTGATCTTTAAATCTAGCAGGCTTTTTTTTTTTTGTATTTTATCTGCTAAATTCCTGTCACAGTGGAACTGAGGAAGAAAAAGCGAGATGGTTATCAGAATTGTGTGATATTAACTTCCATTACTTCACGACCTGCTGTGAGCAGAAATGCTTAGATGTAAAAGCAAACAGAAATCCCTGCTAAGAGGGAAGATGTTCCAAATACATGGGGTGGGGTTAGCATCAAGAAAAAGTGCCAGTTTGGAGAGGGGGAAGCTGTGTATAGGCTGTGCCGTAATGAGTGGTTATTTTTCTGCAAGCCACTTTGTGCAAAATGGAAATATTTTCTATCTAGAAATGATTGCAAAAAACAAACCCCAAAACAACCCAAACCCTGATTCTTTTCCTTTCCACTTGAAGATCAATATTTTTATCAAGTGAGCATATTTTGGAAACCACAACTTGATAGTCAAAGGTACAAAGCACCTATTGTCTTTAAAAAAATTAAATGAAGTACAAGTATTCAGAACTACTGCAAACAGCGTCCTTGATCATTCACAGGATATATGATATATTTCTCTGTTTGTTTCAAGAGAAAGCGTTCAGGAGAGCTCACGGGACATATATACACATACAGGGCTCATGCAGAACTCATGGGAAATGTTCCAGTGCCTGGAGCCAAAGAGGAAAGATTTCCTTCCACCGACAGCTGGGCCAGCTCAATTGTGGGTCTTAGGACTTTTGTGTCAGGGCTGGAGGCTTCCTCCTCCTTCACTAAAAACTGTGCTTAAAATTGGAGAAGAGCCAACCTGAGAATATTAGGAGAGAAGGGGAAACCTCAGCCCTGTAAGTAAATGCCACTTGCTCAGCACAGAAGACACTATTAACTTTGAGAAGTTGGAGGAGTGAAATTTTTAACCATTTAACCATTTAATTCAGGTGATCTTGGAAATTTTATTCTAAAATGTACTTATTAACACTGAAAGGAAAAGATAAAAAATGGTGCAAAAAAAAAGGTGATATAGAATGCTGCTTAAAAATGTATTGTGTTATACTTCCATATAAATGTTATACTGGAAAATCTTCGAGAGAGGTAGCCTGCCCTTTAAACCTTTAGGCATTTATGGCCTTAATTATACTTTTCACCAAGATTTTGCATATTTAATATTTCCTTTTAGAGCTTTCAAGAGTCTCAGTTATTAATTCCACTGAGGATTTATAGGTCTTCTGAATATCCCTTAAGTATAAAGATTGTAGACTCATCAAATACTGTTTTCTTCCTTTAAATTTTTATGATTTCTATATCAAACAGGCAACTGCAGTTTTAGAGTTGAAAGTGCAATATTTATTGCTTGAGGTTCTCTCTACCTTTCCAAACAGAAGCAATTCTTCCATTTCTGCAGTGAAATCTATATCTTCTGATGTGGTTACAGAATGCAGACAAACAATCTCTGATTCACAAGAACAGGCAGTTACTTTTCATATTGCATGGCCAAAACAATAACATCTCTCACCTGAAGATGCTATTTTTAAAGTGAACCACCTGCAATGGAGAGCAGTGTTAACCAGAAGCCAATGAATAAGTCATGGAGCCTAATTTTCCATTATTACAGCCATTGTTTAAAAATGTATGCCTAGCCAGGACTTTGTAATGATTTTGTATTACTTAAAAAAACTTGTACAGTTTTTTTCCCCCTCAATTATTTCATTTCTTCTTCATTATCTTCGCTCTCCTCCAGTGTTTGTAGAGCTTTTGAAAACCAATCGGACAAAAAAAAAAAAAAAGAAGAAGAAAAGGAGATTTTATTTTTTTTTAAATTGCCCCTGAGACTATCAATGCTTCAGATATTTTTATGCTTCTTTCTTCAAATGCTTTCACCATGTTATGCGTTGGCATCTGTAGCAAAACCCATTAGCTGTGACAGGTTAAGATGCCTCTACAGGCTTCACCACAAAGGAACTGAGTGAGTGCCAACCATTATTCCCTACCACATGCTACACCAGCTCTCTGAAGAAGGCCAAATCTATAACTCTGCTCTTTACTCCTCAGTCCTGTGGGGGAAGCTGCTCTGAGAATCTCAGTTGCTTGGTAGAGGATTTTTCACTCCTGGCTACACCATGGTTTTGGTTCATTAACCCACAGGCAACAAGGACATTCCTCACTTAATAGATCTTTTGCAGCACTTATGTAATTTTTTAGGTTTAGAGAGTGCTGTAGGTGGAAGACACGACACACTAATTAAATTGAATTTCACTGACTGTGGAAACCCCATCACCAGTATGAGCCAACCTGTATTTCTGCATATCATTGTACTACTGACCAGGTACTAAACCAGCCCTCTCCAGCATTTCTGAGTGGGCTGCAAACTTATTCGACCTCTTGCCAGCTGTTTCCACATAAAGTGTGGTGGGATTCATATTCCACATCCTGCATGAGGATTATTCCTGAGCTGTCCTATTAACATCACTCAGAACAAACCTCACAGATCCTCATGGTGGAGTTTTTGTAAATAGGTGTGGATTATTCATTGCTTTGTTAAATCTCCAGAATCCCCTCCCATTTAGAGATGGATCACACGTTCTTGTGTTAGAGGCTGTGTTCGACAGAACATTTTGATGCCCCCAGAGAGAAGCAGTGAGGAATTAATGGCATGATCCAGGCTGGAAGGGAACAGCAACTTCATAATTCCCACACTGACAGCTTCGTTTAGATGAAGCTGTGATTGAAAAAGGCATAAGCAGACTGTGCAACATTGCTGAGGTTAGGAAAATTAATATATTGAAATCACAGGAAATAGATGTTGGTATTTCTGATACAAATTGACCAGATTACCTTCATTCTGTCCACCTGCTGCCATACCAGCTTAATAATTGTGATTTTTTTTTTTTTTTTTCCTGGTAGCAGAGTTTTGCAGTATTCTGTTATTTTGGTTCCACATGAAAGATCCAATATAAGCCAAATATTTCCTTATGAATTTGAGGATGAATGATCTGTTTTCCAGAAGAACCAGCTGCAAGCAAAGGCAATAGCATAGCTGGCAAGATAATACCCAGCCTTTTGGTAAGGTTTCTTCCCTATAAACCTCAAATAACTTGAAAAAGGTGTGTGAATATTGTTATCCTTGCTTTAAAGAGGGATCAGATGAGGCATAGGAAAACTAAGTGTTTGTAGATGAAACAGAGAAAGAGCTGGAAATGGAACAGGTTCAGCTCTCCTGAATCCCCACTCGGTCCCCTTTCCCATCATTGTTCTCAGGCTTCTTGTTTTGAATGCCTCCTATCAAAGGGGTTTGGGAAATTTCGTTACAGTGCATATTGATGTTGAGAATAAGTGATTGCAGAGACTTGGTTCCCACTCCTGTGGCTCCTTCCTGTAGCACTGAACATCTGCTTGCAGAGGCCTCTGCACATTCCTGCTGCTGCTCCTCCGCAGAGAGCCAAGAGCTCTTGGTTGGAAATTCAGCACAGCCACGTCCCACTCTGGTTGTCAGTGCCCAGGAAGGTGCCAGTTGCTGCTGAAAAGATGGGATCCTAATCAAGTCTAGAAAGCATGAAACGTGCCACTTTTTCCTAGTGTGCTCTGTTCCCTGAGTAGCAAGGGAAGCTAATGAACATGAGGCAGCAAATGAATTGCAGGATCTGCCAGTTCAGAGGTGTTGATTCCTCTTTAGCATTCTCTTTGCTTCCACCCACCACAATCAATTCAGATTAGGTATTGAAACATCCAGTTGAAAAATATTCTTATGTTTAGTGTTGCATAACTTACATTCTGACACATCATCTCAGATTCTGGTACAGGGCACCCCACAAAGTGCTACAGTAATGTAAAAAAGAACTGGGATTAGGTTGTGATCTCACTTGTCCAATCCAAAATTTTGACAAATGTGTAATAGATGGGATTTCCTCTTTTGGGAAGGTAATTTTTAATTATCCATCCTACTAATATACTTAATGGCCTTCACAACTCTAATTCTAACATCTTCACATTGCTAAAAATCCAGTTAATTTTAATTCAATTTTCCAAGCCCAACAGTGCTCTGTTACCTGCCATAAAGGGATTATTTAGCAGCTTTAAAATTATATTGCAGGTATTAAGTCCCTGGATGTAGGCCCTGGAGTTTTAAGATGGACAAGCCAAGCTGAAATGAATTAACATTTTGAGAATGACTAATTTTAAAACAAATTTTAAAATGCTGTTTTGTTTTTAAAAACAACCTTTTTTTCTTTATATTTTTTAGCTACAGCTTTTACCCAAGCCTGATAAATATCTATAAAGAAAGGGTGAGCTCTGCTAAAAGGATGAGGAATGAAAAACTGTTTCCACAGACACTTGCAGAGCTGAGACTCTCGGAAGCCTGATACCTTGGCTCTCCAAATGAGTATCACAAAGAATCGTTACACAGAGAGGAAATCTATTGTCTCTTTCTGAAACTTCACCCAGCCCAAGAGGTATTTTGCAGATCTTGTACAACATTGCCATTATTTCAAGGCTTTCATTCTTGGAAGTTACTGTGCAAAGTCGTGGCTCAGTCAGTGGGGGCTCCCAGTGATCTTATTTTCACGCTAAGATAAAATTTTTGCTCCTCTTTACTTCAGTGGATATAGGATAGGCAACCCCTCTGAGAGGCTGATGAGGGTTTCTTCCTCCCCATGCAATGATCAGCAGAGTAACCAAAGCCCATGACAGTTGTTCCCATTTGTGTCCGTGGAGGACAGAGAGATGAACACTACACCTACGAAGATCTTTTATTGCAGCTGGAGAGAAAAGAAGAAAACAAACAACAAAAAAAAAAAGAACTTTGAAGTTCTGGTTGAATTTCTAGGCTAGAAAAGATAAACTAGTTGCCATTAAAAATGTTTAAATTGAAGAAATATGATACAGGAATCAGTGAGAAGAGAAATGAGCAGTTTGGGAAGCACATTTCTTCAACTTAGTATCTTCAGGGAATTAAAAGGGAGGGAAAGGCTGCACTTCAGAGGTGTTTTGGGGGAAATTGTTTGCCTGCAGTCTGGGATATCCTGTTGCTTGAGCGTTGCTTCTGAGGGGTGCTTTACACTTGGATGTTCTTCAGTGCCTTATCCCAAGCAAACCTTGCTGTTTCCCTGCTTTTTTTCCTGGGCCTCCTGATTCCAGGCTCGGGCTGCTGGCTCAGTTTTCACTGGAACCTCTCAAGCAGTGGGGTCAGCACAAGTGAGGCAGGAGGGTGCCGTGGAGAAGGTGTGTGAGTGAGCTTGAGACCAGCTCCAGGCACTGGATAATGTTCCATGGGTTACTCAGGAGGGTTTGGCAGTGTGGGGCCCAGGTGAATCCAGGGTACAGGTTGGGGCCTTGTTGGAGGAGGATGTGGAGCAGGAAGGGCTTTGTGATGATCCAGAGGGTCTGGTCTGGGGGGCAGGTAGGGCAGCTCACTTGCCCTGATGAGGTTGAACTTGTACATCAATATGGATATATCCCATGGCTTTTGGTGATCCCACTCTGACCTGGCCTAGGAAAACATGGGCTCTAGCAAGTCAGATTAATTATCCATATCTATGTTTACAGATAGAAAAGAGGTATCAGAAACACTGCATATTCTATGTGAAGTATCAGGGGATCAATTCATTATTTTTAATAAAACGTGAGTTTACTCTGGATTGGAAATTCTTTTTTTTATTCTAGTATTTTTCATTTAAAGTTAATGTTTAAAATCTGTTAAATAATTAAAAAAAACGGATATGCTTAAGCATATTCTGCTGACAGTGCACTGAGTCAGTAGATATTTCACAGCCAGTACTATGGCTTGAATGCAGATGATTCATTCATACTTCAGGCACACTTGGTCCACGAGTCCTTAAAAATATCGAGTCCATTTTGGCTCAGTAGTGCCATCTAAAAGTTTACAAGGTGCGAAGTGTTTCTCAAATTGTATGAATGGAGAATTACACTTGAAGATAAAAGTGGCTTCTTTAAGCCTGGCTGCCCATCAGGAGAAGCACTCTGCAGATGGATAAGGCAGAGGGAGAGCTGGGAGTGGAGTGCAGCTGCCTTTGGAGCAAACAGGGCCAGGGGAGCATCCCTCACATATCACATATTTCAGCAAAGGTGTGGTCGAATCCTCAGCCTAATGGCCAAATTCTCCTGTTTTAAGCAGGACTTGGCTGCAGCATTTGGTCACTTAGGGCTGGCTGGTGGTGGATCCACTCTGATTCTGTTTGCTGTATCTCATACTTTATTTGCTCAGGTTTTTTCCCTTTGGTTTGAAATCAGGGCTGAAGCAATGAGCCTGCCCTCCTCTGCTGCCAAGGGCAATCCTTGTTTGATTCCAGCCCTTCTCTGCTTGGGAAACGTCAGCCAGGCTTCCAGCACAGGCTGTCCTGCTCCCTGTCCTTTCCTCCAGTGCAGCAGAGGCTGCACAAAGCTGTTTTGTTTCCATCTAGTCTGGGCTTCCAGAGAAAAATCAGTGGGGAAACCAAACTGGCCATTTTCATGCAGTGCTAGTGGTATTTAATGCTTTGCTAAAGCTGGGAGTTCCCTAGGTCAGGCTCTCCTGAAGGTGCTAGAAGTGATTTTGTCTAAAGAGAGGTAAAGAAGTAGAAGTCTCAAATTGTCTTGTTTCAGCATAGAATCATCACAGAATTGTTTGAATTGGAAGGAACCTTAAAGATCATTTAGTGCCAGTGCCCCTGCCTTGGGCAGGAACCCCACCCACTAAATCATCCTTGAGCCTCTTTTAGCTTTCTTTTTTGCTCAGTGTTCATCTTCTCTTTTCTGTCCCTTTCTGAGAGAGCATCTCATTGCTTCAACTAAGGGAATTTTCAATGTTTAACAAAACATTTTCCTGAGAAGCACAATAGGCAAAGCTGGGCTGTTTTTATTCCAAGATTTAATGGATTCTGATGTGCTAGACTTGTCAGTACAGAATCACTCCAGGACATGACACTACATATGCATACAGGAAATGAGTTACATTTAAATAAAAAATAATAAAGTAAAAAGGGTATTTTGAGTGCAGTGTGGTAAAAATGTGGAAGAAAGTGGAGTATATTGTGATCCATTTCCAGGTTTTCTCTTTAAACATGAAGAATCTGACTGGCCTGCTGGCCATAAAAGACTGTGAGTTAAAGAGTCATTTGGCTACACTTAATCCATGCCCTGGAAACAATCAAGGATTGTTCCCCACAGTGTATTTTGTAGTATTTTTGTCTTGTGATTGAGGGTAAGCTGCAGTCATGAGATAACTGGGTGCAAGTTCAATTCACATGCTAACTCTTATTCCCAGAAGAGTACTGTGGAGACATTATATTAAAACTTTCTGCTCTGTCTATACCTCTGAGCATTATTAGCAGGCTCTGGAGATGTGAATGTACAGCTGCCTTCTGCTGGAGTGAAGGCTGTGTCTGAGGCTCATGTAGCCAAGTCCAAGGAAAGATTCATCCAAGAAATTTCTTCCTCTGCTTCCCTTTGTTCTCTAAAAATTCTTTATATTCTTTATGTTAAACAAAACTTCATTCAAAATTCTCAAAGTACCTTGCAAGTCCCACTGCCACAGGCAGGTTCTCATCATTTCAGTGCACTAATCTCTCCTGAAGTTGCTAAATGTAGTTTAGTTATTTCTATTTTTAACTATTCTTTACAGCAATTAATTACAAATGCGCTAGATAGGCTTTTTAATTAATGAACTTTCAGTGTTTTCTAAAGTTAAAAATAAATGCTTCAATCAAAACTAAAAATTCCTATGAAAGAACAGCAAACAGAAGCATCTATTTTCGTTCCAGAGTAGCCGTCTCAGACAGCATGTGATGGCAATCTTGTTTACATGATTTTAGAAGATAGCTTTGACCACGGGCTGGAGCACAACTGTTTTTTACATAGTTTTGTCTGTGTTTATCATGGTTTCCTTTTTTATTGGCTGCACGATACGTTATCTGTCTTCTTTATCCCTTAAAGGCCTGCCTCGCCCATCAGGACAAAATGCAAGTTCATCTCAGCCCGTGCAGTCAGGTGACAAAAATCACTTCTGCAGTTTAGGCATCAACTTCCTTCCACATCTGACCTTTTACTCCTGAGCAGGGAAGTTTATTGACTCCTTTTCCTAGCAGCAGTAAGTAGCAGGGCCTTCTTTCCACCAATCAATCCATATAATTTTGTGAAGAAACAGAGCGTGCTGGTGGTGTGATTGATTTACACGTTATTTGTCTTTTTCTGCCCAGTTTAAATTGGTCAGCCTGATCCTATTCACACGATAAAAATCATCATGTCTCAAATTACTTACTCAATAAACTGTGGGTTTGTCTATTATTAGTGATCATTAGTGTTATAATACAGCATGGAAATTTAGAGCAAATTAACTACATATGCAAGCTGCTGGGCTCATCTGCAGTTAATCATAAGCATACTGTTCAAGTGGGCAGAGGATTTTGCAAGAATATTTCCAGGAAGAATTTGTGGGAGGAGAGCAAAATATCCTTGGGTTGTTATATATATTTTTTTTTTTTTCCACACCGTAATCTTGGCCTCCCGAATGAATGTTTATCTGAAACGTAGTCAATGACTGAAAGCACAAAAGAGAATTATAGCTCAAATTAAAAGAGCTTCTCATGCTGCCAATTTCAAGGCCCCAAATTTTTATGACCATAAATAATGAATGAAAGTTCCATGTTGGTGCAGCCCCCACAGCCTCCCCTGCCTGGTTCAGTCGTTCCCCTTTAATAAAGGCCGTCGTAGCCCTACAGCAGAGCGATGTGGTGGGATGTACAGCCTTGCATGTTATCTGATGATGACACACACACACTGAGCACCGTGAGTTATCACTTCCAGTCACTATTATTTCCTATGAAAATAATAGCTTCCAGTCACCGTGGGTTGCTCTGAGATTGCCTTCATACTGATGTAGATTAGAAGTGAAGGGATTTCCTGATAATTACTGGTTTGTCTGGCACAAGACGGCACAGATGGAGGGAGGTTTGATGTAAAAAAAAAAAAATCATTAGAAAACATTCCTGGCTTTCTGCAGTTTGCAGTGCCCATTCCTCATCCTTAAGTACCATTGTGGGCTTCAGATGGGATCTGGTGGCTGGGGCTGGCTGGTCATCCTGGAGACCCGTTTTTACATAACACAGCAAAGATGCAACATAAGTATCCATGAACTCAAAGCGTTCACACACCTTAGAGTGCTTCCCTCAGGTCCATCTCTGTGAGCATGGCCTGGGATCATCCACAGGATGCCCCCTGGGACCCTTTCTTCATTAAAAGCCACAGGGAAGTCCTGCAGGGAAGGTGCTGGCAGGGCTGTCCCTGCACCACTGGGCTCTGACAGGCCTGACTCTTTCTAAAGATAAAGGCCCATTTTGGTTTGGCTTTGCATTTTGCTGGTGAGATGAGTGAGTGAATCTGACGGGGAAAAAACACGCCCTGGGCTTGCCAGGATTGCTGTGTGTGCATGGCAGGTCTGCACACTCTTGCTTTTTTTAGCAAAATCTGCTAGGAATGTACCACAGCGATACAGCTGGAAACGGCCTCTCCAAAAACATGAAGAATATCTCACATGCAGTGCTGTCAGGAGCTATTTCATGAGCTTCTCCTGAAACCTGCAGGCTGAAAAATCTACATGTGTGAGCACTTGGAGATGTAAGCATTTCCAAAGTGTTTTTTGTTTCCCGCATTTTTAATGTGTCAGAGCTGGGGGCTGATCTGTGCAGTGAAAGTGTCCTGCTGCAGGTTAGCATGCAGGTGAAATGCTTCTCTGAGTGGCACCTACCAGCTTCCTTTGTTGATGGAGGTCAGAGTGAGACTCAAACTCCTGTTTTGAAGGCATCAGGAGATGTTTTAACTGCTCTGCCGCCCCACCCCAAAAGAGACCAATAGGCACTTGTTAAAATACCGTGTTCTGTTCAGTATCTTTGTCTAAAAACAGTTTCAAACCTCTTTGTAAGGCACTTGGCTAGTGCAAGATAGCTTCTCCCATCCATCCATCCATCCATCCATCCATCCATCCATCCATCCATCCATCCATCCATCCATCCATCCATGCCAGTAATAGGCACCTTCAGCATCCTTCTTGCTGGAAGTCCCAGCAGCTTGATTTCCCTTTCTCCATCCCATAAGTGGCCTCCTAAAGAAATCCTGTCTTCTCCAGGGGGGAGACCATGCCCTCACCAGTCATTGCTGGCAGCATCTTACCTGTGCCCGGTTCCTTCTGCTATCAGGGAGCCACCTCTGAAATATTTCCCCATCGGTGGAGTAGGGAGTGTACTGATGGCAGAACACCAATTCAGGGAGCTTTATCTCTGAGCTTCACACACACCAGCACAGTTTTCACCCACAGACAGTATTTCTTTTCCCACAATCATCCCACTGCACCGTGTTATCCAGCTGCTGGCTGGAGCCCGGGCAGGGGGCTGCAGCGGGAGGCGGGGGTGGCTCTTTGGCCCTTTCTCTGCAGCCTCCTCGGGCGAGGGGAGCTTTCAGCTGTGCTGTTGGCTCTGCAGTGCAGATGGAAGTGCTCAGTTCGAGGCCCCACCGCCAGCCCCCACGCACATGCTGGCGCACCTGGATAACAGCTCTACCTGTTTACAAATTACCCCAATTTTCTGCTTGATTCAGCAGTAACTGCTTACCCTCCCCCGTGATGTAATTAGGCCTTCAGAGTTCATGCGTGCCTATTATGATCTCTCTTGTGTTTTGTCTTTTTTTTCTGTAGCCGTAATCATATATATATATATGTATTAAAATTTCTTATCAATTGTTCAGCTAAATTATGCACAGTGGGCCACGCTAGCCCTCTATTAACATAAAGTATGCTAAACAACGTGTTTTCTTTCTGATAATTATGCTCTAAAGTACCAACTGCTTATTCTAGTGAATTTACCTTCCTTCTAGTTTTCCTTATTTCTTCAAACTTTTAGCGGTCTTCATGGCAGGGCAAGTGCTCCTTCTGCTGTCAGTGAACCAGCCTAATTATCTTTCCTATTATTATCAGAACTTCCAGATGCCTAATAGCCGGGCACTCCATGTTGAAATGAACTATTAGAGCCCATCCAAGATGATTGCTGTCTGATCACGTAAAGATCTTCCCATCAGTTGGAACAAAATATTGCTTCCTAACCCCATCAAGGAGTTAATTGCACGATGCGTGGAACGGAGCTGTGGAGAGAAGGGTTTTGGAAAAGCCTGCTTGTTTTTGCCAGCATGCCACTGGCGTCTGTGCCAGCCTGGCTGCAGCTCTGAACTGTGCCAGGGTGGGTTCACACTTAGAGCCAGCAGCCAGTAAATGTTTCACAAAACCAAGGTGTGGGAGCAGAACTCTCCCAGCCCGGAGCCCCCTCCTTTATCAGCTCCTGAAATGCAACTATCCTGCTCTGCAGACCTTAACAGGATCAGCGTGCAGCTGTTTGAAAGCATCAAACAACAGGGTTTAACTCCAGGGAATGTTTCTAACATTCATTTTACAGAGAGTTTAGTTTTGAAAAATTTGGCTTTTGTCTCCGGGCATCACTGGACACCTCAGACGTGAATATCCTATTTAGGGCTTTCTAAAGGTAATTTGCTTAACTTCCTACAGGCCTTGGTGTAATGAAAAAGTGCTCTTTTATACAGCACCGTCAGCTTTTGAAGTGTTACATAGCTTGTGTGGCTAAAAATAGGAAAAGCAATTCTTTGGAAAACTGTTAAAAGCAATGGGTTTCATTGTATCTTAGATAAGGGTGAGTAACAACCTTAAGAAACTAGAACAATCTGTTTCTTTGCCCACAAGATCAAAACAGACATTATCTTCGAGATACGAGTTGTTGTTGGGTTTTTTTCAGTGGTGAATGAGCCAATGGAAATATTTTTATTATTATTCTTTTTTTTTTTTTCTACCCAGAACAGGAATATCTGACCATAGAGAGTGTTAGTGATATTTAAGGGTACTCATTACCTCCTAGAAACTGCCCTACAGCATTGTCTCAGCAAAAATGCAGTCTAGGAAAATCCTTTTTTTTTTTGGTTCTCATTGTGCTCCTCTGAAATCTCTTTTTATTCAGAAAAGAGCAATTTTCAAAGAAGAGGGGTAGAGTTGTTTATAGTACACAGACTTGGACTTCTAATGAACATTCCCATGATTTGAGAGGAGGAGAAAATAGTGTGCAGCACAGTGGAAATTACATGCACTTTCAGAATAAAGAAATCTAGATCAGAAGGAAGCATCAAAAAAGCAACCAAAACAATCTTTACATTCTCATAAAGAATTATTTCAGACTATTTCAACAATACCAGTGTAAGATTAATAATGAGGCTCTGTTGGACTTTTCATTTTCATGCAGTTGACTGAAACATTTTTAGCTTTTTATAAATTTAGGTCAAGATTTCATTTTCACTAGTTAGAACAAAAGCAGAGCTGTTCTAGCACAATGGCAGTTGCAGAGGCAGGAGGCTGAGTTGTACTAGAAACATGAGAAAATAATATGGGTGTCGATTTTGAATGTATAAAGTTGTGTCAGCGGGTGAATGAAGATCCAATTCATTTTTGTGAAACTTTAGACTAATTAGTTTTATAATTTGCACAGTAAGGTAATGTAAATGTATTGCTGCTGCTTGACTTTTTTCTTAATCCTTTGAGTGAATATTTAATCTTTTTTTATATATTAGAATTAAAGCAACTTGGAAGATATGAATAATTAATCTAATTATATGCTGATCACTTTAATTTCTTTAATGTTTTAGATAAAAAAAAAAAACAACTTTACAAATTGGTTTAGGTTGGAAAACCCTTTTAGAGGATTTTGTATTTCATCAGTAAGTGCAATTTAGAGGATACAAGCTCTGGAAGTGCGACATTAAGTTACAGTTATGCAAATGGCACAGTTAATCCGGTGACCAGGTTCTCAAGGTGTGCTTCTTGAATCCACAGCCTGAATTTCAGAAGTGAAATTTGCCAGTTAAGGAAAGCAAAGCAACCAAAGAGCTTTAAAATACCGGAGCCCAGCAAAGGGAAGTGTGGTAAAGAACCAGTAATCTGCTTATCTATGATGTGGACTGAAGGACAGCAAAAATTGGAGGGATGCATCTTGTGTTGTCTGTGTGTGACAGGGGCTGTGTTTTGTGAGGTGGGGGACAGGAACCCAGTGTCTCTGCAATGATGCTTCGGTGTAACTCTAATTATATACAGTACGAACATGCAGTTATGGATAAATCGAGAGCTATCTAGTTTGCATACATCTGAGCATGACATGCATATGGAGTGCTGACTGCTTAACTTGTGGAAGATGTAAACCCTGTACAGATCATCACAAGTGTAGGAGTTTGTATCTGTCCTATTACGGTCGGCTATTTTTGGTGACGTCCACAGTCACTTCAAATTCCTCGGTGATTTGAAAAATTTCCTTTTTTTTTTTTTCCTTTAATATCTGCATCATCCTCTGTTTGTACAATTAGCAGCTTATAGCCAACTCCTTGGCTCTTTCCCTGCAGCCTGCTATTCCCTATTTTATGACTTTATCTTCTGGGGTTTTTTGTTGGTTTGCTGAGGGAAGTGAAAGTACTGATCATTACTGTAGAATTAAAAATAGCTTCTAACAGCTTAGCCCAAGATCCAAAAATAGGCTCTCTTCCGGCTTATCCTGTCAAATATAGTGGAAACCCTAGTAAGGTAACATCTGTGAAAACCTCACTCTGGGTTTGTACCTGCTTTTTTCAGAATGTTTCCCTTGTGTCTGCGTAACTCAGTAATTTCAGTCAGATTGTTGATTTTTCTTGTTTCAGATCGTTTGCCATTGAGCTCTCAGGAAAGGTCACTGGTCTTAGAGACTTATTTTCCCTTATGATGCTTCACTGTTTTATGATGTATTTATATGTCATTGCTGAGGAAAAAGGACAGAGTAGCTATAGAAAATCTGTAGACAAATGCATACTAATATAAATGTTGATCTTCCTGTGCATGAGATTTCCATATGTCTTACCTAGTTTGGTGTCCTAGGGACCAGGAATTTGTCATTCACAAGGACAAATGTAGACTTTCCATCCTGTGCTATTAATGTTAAGCCACCATGCTTGACTAGTGGAGAAGTGCAAAATGAATTGTGGTGGCCAACCCAGCTGGACAGACTGTGAAAGAAAATAAATACTTCTCCAGCAGGAATGCCTTTTTCTCAGCCCACTTCCCTGGTAATGGCTGTGACATCAGGCATAAAGGGAAGAGGTGGGCACCAGTCTAAGTTTAGAGGCCTGGGAATGCACATCTTGAAGCTGTACAAATATTTTGATGGGAATTGTCCATACCAAAGTTGGGAAGGAGAAGAGAAGTGGGTGTCTGAGGACCTGCCAGAGCACAGGCTCGTGATGACACGGAAGTTTTCTGCACAAACATTGATTCTGAAACTTCTTACAGAAACTCTGGTTATGGTTTTGTCTGTGAGGGGACTGAACTTAACAAATATTTACCCAAAATGTTAGAAGCACTGCTGGAAGTTCCAGCACTTCCTCTCTCCCACAGGTCTTTATTTTTTCTAGAGTTTGACAATTTTTCTTTTGTAGTTTATCTCTGTTAGTACAACATATAAATAACATGGGCTTTGCAGAGGACTCTAAGACACGACTGCTGTTTATTTGTAATGGTGAGATACACGGATGTAGACAAAAAAGAATTCTGGCCTTATTTGTTTTATTTTTCTCATCAATCAAGCATTTTTTAAATGTTAGAGCTAAGGTCAGCTGGGCCAGAGTCCTTCTGTAACTCACTGCTTGCCATCTGAACCTGGGAGTCCCCAGTTTTACTGGCCATTGAAACCAGCTGATGCCCTGACTGGGATTGTTCTGTAACCCTTCCTGCCAATGTGCATTGTGCTCTTCTCTCAGTATAGTAGGTTCCTCTTTCATCTCCCACATCTTCACTTGCCTCTGGGAGCCTTCCTGCGTTGTTTCTCTCTTCCAACACCTGGCGTTATTGTTTGGTGCCTGGGAATTTCCCACTCTCCAAATGAAGTTCCCTGCAGAGAAAAATGGTTCTTAGCTTCATCACAGCAGCCACCCAGTCAAAGTGTGTTAGTTCAGATTAACGCTGTTATTGTCTCTGGCCCGGTAAGTTGAGGGTAAAGGCCTTATCAGCAACAGCAGATATGCAGAACAGAGGCAGATCATTTTGTAAAGTAACAGCTCCCACGTATCAAGAAATTCTCTGCACTATCTTTTTAGATGAATGTATCAGAATTCCCTTGAAAGCTTAAGGGAACAGTAAGTTATATGGCTGATGTGACTTCTGATTCAATCCCATGGATCTCTAAAGAAGTGTCTGTAGAACTACGTTGAAGTCCACTCCTTTTAAATTCCGCAGGATTTTTCTGTGAAGAAAGAGTGGGTAGTAGGTCTCCCCATAGCAGGTTAATGTCTGTGTATTGTCACCCTGACTAAGCCCAGCATGGGAGCTGAAGTGGAGTAGAAATCAATGAAATAGCATTAGGATGCAATTGTCGCAAATTATCAGAGAAGAAAGAAGACAACTGTAATTCACGAGAAGTAACACTTTACCAACTGCTCTCACTAAGCATTAGTTTAGTGTGTTTTCAATTTCAAGGCACTTTCTCTGGAAAACGCTTGGTCCATAATGACCATTATTATCACCATCCTAAAATCTGTGGAATTTAACCTAAACAAATTCCTCAAAGCTTGCACTTAGTACTGATGTGCTCCATGCCATTTATCTCCAGCCTCAGTGGCAGCTGTGCTATGATTTGTATTATGAGCACTGTGCCATTCCCAAGGAAAGCTGGGATGAGCTGCTGTACAAACACCCTGGTTCAGGCAGTCGCTGTCTCTGGGTGTCCTGTTTTGCTCACGGTGCCCGGCAGGACAAGGTCACTGCAGAATTTCTGTGGCGGCCAGTTCCCTTCTGTTTTATTGGCAGTCATCCCACCCGAGATCTTGTTACACCCCTGTGACACCCATAACTGTGTGGTCACAATACTTCTTGCCATCCAGCGCTCCTTTTCACTACCAGCATCTTAGATTTTACCCTTTCTTTGTCCTGTTCACTGGCAGGCAAATTGTAGGTAGAATGCAATATTACTGCTAAAACCAGACAAATACTACCTAACTGGAAAATGCATTTTCCCCCATGCGTATTGGATGTATATCTACATTTTCTAGGTTACACCGATAATGGTCTCTCTGATGCAATGCAGTATTTGCATCTTGTCATTCATCAATTTTATATATTTTTTTTCCAAGGGGTAGGATCACTCAAGGGGCTGGTTATGTCTTTCATTTCCTGGTTATCCAGTCAGCTCCTGCTCACGCCAGCAGGAATTGAAAGCTATTATCAATATTGAGAGCAGGATTTATGTGAGACGAGGATGGGATGCCAGTCAATCTCCTAATAGCAGCGCATTCGTATCCCAGTAACAACCTCACAACTATCAGTTTGTCCTGGGGCTCAATAGAGGATCAAAGGCTAAATCATCACCAAAGCAAAAATAATCTCCATGCCAGGTCAGGATGGAAACCTGTGAGGAATGTGCCCATGTGCAAGGGAATGTCTGAATAAGTATGAAAGTTTTGAGTGTGCTTTTGTTACAGCTCTGCTCTGAACAGGACACCCGAGTCAGTAGGTTTGCCAAACTGCACTGAAAAGGCATTTATTTATTAAAGAATTTTTAAGGTAATAAACAGATTGGTTTATATCTGATTACAAGCTCTCCCTGCACAGGAAGGAGGTGAAGCCTCCTGCCCTATCAGGAAGGCAGGGGTGAAGTCTGGTTCAGCGATCAAGTTACAAGACTCTGAGGCTGAAGACTGTAAAGCTGGGGTCAAGCAGTGTCGTTTTGGTTATTTACAGTATGGAAAAGGATAAGAATCACTGTCCCGGGAGAAAATAAAGAGATTTGAGATTTGAAGAGTTAGGTGATAGATAGGACTAAAGAAACCAAGGAGCAGCCCAGACTGATGTGTGAGGGGGGTAATAAAGGAGCTTATGTGAAAATATCATTGCCTCCCAGCTCCCTTGCTAGGCTGCTGCATTTATGTCTGGTCACACTTATCGTCCATCTCCCCTGGTGTGAACCTTCCTATCTGGACACTGAATCTCATCTTATTTTTTTTGTTTTAGGGTTTCTCCCCTTCTTTCTCTCTCCCTATAAAAATAATTTGAAGTTTCTACTACCACCTCAAAGGTCCTCCAGCTACAACTTTTCTCTCTTAAGGCTTGTGATATTTGAAGAAGGTAGAACCTTGCCAAAATGAATCACCTTCATTTTAGATAGTGCATGTCTGTGCATTACAAAATGCCTGTGCAGCATCTGTGCACCACTTTCCACACCACTATTGATTATTCTTGAGGATCTGGTCACAGACTATTTGATTTTGTTTCCCTTTTTGAATAGATAGCTTCTTTTATGAATCCTACTGTTTTCCATCACTTTCAGCCAGGTTTCTTGTGGTCTTCCTTTATAAATGCTTCAATGTATGCTTGTTCTTGTCTTCCTATTGCCACTTCCTCTCTCTCTACAATGCCTTCAGAGCTTTTGTTTGTAGTTTCTCTATTTGTAATTGCAGAAAACTGTATTCCTTAAAATCTGAAATTTGATCCACTTTGGAAAAATATCACTTTTCTGGGAAGCAATTACCTGTAGTGAACAAGAGTAAGCCTTTAATATGGGTCTGTTCATGGATAGGTGGGTTCTGGTATGTTCATGTCACCTTAGCACAAACAGTGGGATGCAGAGCATTACAAGTGGGTCAGGAGGTATGAAAATTCAAGCAGTTCATAAAGTAGGAGTATAATTAAGTGCTTGAACATGGAAAGTTCCTGAAATAATGGCAGCAGTGAGGAAAGGAGTCAAAGAAGTTTGGCTGGTTGAGAAATGTAGGAGATGTATTGAGAAGGCAGGAGAGATGGGAAGTATGGCAGTATGCAAGGAAGTGAAATACATCCACATAGAGGTTTCTGGTTAAAACCAGAATGATATCTGTGAAGGCTCTTGAAAATTGAGTCCAAATTTATTTTAGACCTGCAGAGGACATGGGATGAGGGCTGCTATGCACCGGTATGTTATACAACAGAGAAGACTCAGCTGAAGGCGTGAGAAAGTCAAAGAAAGTCCAAATAGATGTGTGAAGTTTGCAGAGAGAAACACTGAAGATTGATTTAGTAACAGATGTGTTCGGGAAGAAGATTAGAGAGAAGCAAATTTAGGGAGAAAATCCAAATATCAATATGCCTGCAGCTCTAGGAGTTTATATTAGGCTACTGAGAAGATTAATCAGATTTCAAAAAACACAAACGGTGTAATGCATGTCAGATTGTGCTCCACAGCACACAAACCATGTGAAAAATTTGCTTTTTTTCACAAAAAGCATGGTTATATATGCCAGAAATTTCCATTTTTCTGCTGCCTTATTTTTAACCCATTTAACAACCTTTATGATCACAGTTCAGTCAAGTAGCAGCAACCGTGCCAATAACGGCATTCCAGCTGGGTTAATGAATACACACATGATTTCATGAAGGAATATATCTTTTTTGACCCAATTTCAACCTTTCCTATTTCAAGCTGTTTAATTATAAGATATATTGGTTGGAAACAAACACCCATTTATGCAACATTAAAAGTTAAAACAAATTCCAGATGCAATTATTTCAGGCAGCGAGTGCCTGTGGTTGGGATGTGGAGGTAACAAATTAGTGGCACAGTTGATAAATGCCTTTCACAGAACAGATGCAAATAACCAGACTTCTGTGTTCCTTGAGTCTGCATGATAATAGGTTCTTTAAGCACCCTGCTAAGAATTAGGAAATTAGTCAAATGGGATCATATTTAGGTTGAGCTAATACTGCACAGCTGAATTTACCCACCATTATCTGTGGGCATAATTGGAGACAACTGTTTTTTGGACCAGCTGTGCAGGTCACAAAAGGATAATAATGGGGGCCCAGCCTTGCCATGTCAGATTGATAAATGTTTATAGCATCGTGTGACTGGAGGAGCTGGCTTTAAACAGGTACAATTTAAGATTTTTTTTTTTCTTTTTTTTTTTTAAAGACTGCTAGAATTGAATATGCCAAATTAAACTGCTCATCAATTCTACATAGTATGAGTTGGTGTAATTCACAGGGAGAAGAGAGAAAAGGTGTGCTAAGAGGAAAAGCATCTGAGAGGTGTCAGATAAAACTTTCCCACCACACATAATCTTTTTTACACCTTTCTGTTAGTTGTTTTTCCTGCTATTTTCTCACCTTTCCTTTCCCTGGGTGGGTAGGTTTACATCAGTTTGCGCTGATATCGTGGAACTTAAAGTGCACTCGTGCACTTCTGGATTTGTCAGTGGCTCTTTTTAGCATTTAGGCTTAATTTGTTTGAATAGCTTTTCCTGGTGTTCTGACAAATATTTCTTTTAAATGTTACATCCAAGTACGGGTCCTTACCACTGCTAACCTATAAATATGTTAACAGCTACACTATGTTTAGAAAATACAATGTGATATTAATGTGAAATGTATCTTAGCTGAATCCATTAGACTCAAGCAGGTAAATAGAAAAGCACATTCTTATTTTAATTGCCAGGAATATGTTTCCTACTAAATGTCTGTCCTATTTTTTACTCTCTTTAAATGCTCTTTTAGGATTTACTTTTGTATGTTCCGTGTATATACTCCAAATTGCGCTTTCTTTAACTGAATTCATTATTTACAATGAAAAATAGAGAACCTTAATTAACTTAACTAGGTGACACTAAGGTTTAAATTACTGAAAATAAAATGTAGTTTCTGCTGAGTACTCTCCTTGTACTCTCCTTGCGGCATGACTTCGATTTAGCTGCTATCATAACAGAAAGGGGAGAGGTTAGAGATCTAAAAGGTTTAATTTTATTTTAAAATAGCCATCTAAATGGTGCTCCTGCTAATTTTCCTGAACTTCACAGGATTACATCTGCAGTAATGGCCAAAAATAGTTCTGGAGCCCACAGCAGCCTGCAAGGTGACTGCCAGCAGCTGCACTTCTGCTGCTGGCTCTTGGTCCCCGAGTGCTGAAAACACAGGGGGATTTAACAGATGAGGGACATCTTTACCTACTGCTGGCCCTGACAGGCTGGGAGGTGAACTTTCTGCTCGTGGGCTCTCCTAAGGAGCCCATCAGTGGCAGAGAGGAGGATGCTGCAGGCGCTGGCTCCTCGCCTTTGGGTGGCACTCGGCTGGAGGGTGCCGTGCCCCTCGGGCAGCCTTGGCAGGGGCTCTGCCCGAGTGCGGATTTCACAGGGGGGAATCGGGGGCAGCCCATCGCTGTGTGAGCAGCAGCCCCAGGGTGCTGGAGCCTGAACCTGCCCCTCAGCTGAGGGGAGCGGCTGTCGCTCCGTCGGGACTCGGTGCCTGAGGAAAGCGCTCCATTTCCAGCTCGTTATTGGCGCACTCCACGCACAAACTGCCTAAAGTGTATAAATGGATCCACTGAAGAGAGTTTTATTATCGAAGTAATTGCTGTATTTTCTAGATTAACATTTGTTGGTGGAGCAGGCTGAAATTGTCACTGGTTGTCTTATCTGAGAGGGAAATTTTATCTTTCTCAGGCCTCCGATGTTCATGAGCGCGGCAGATGCTGATAACACCAGCTATGCCCAGGTTTTCAGTCTCCAGAGCAAAATGATCTTCCTTTCTCTGCTCTAGTCGGCATTGTAGAGCTTCCTCTGGGATCTGACTTTTATAAAAGACGTCAGAAAAGATCCTCTAGAGTCAGAATTAGTATTTCTACCGAAATCCAAATTGGATTTCCAGCCTGTTCCTTTCCGAGTTAGAGATGTTTCTTGATGCTGTGGTAAGGGGGAAGGGAAAACAACACTTGTAAAATGTTTTTATTGAAACTTAAAGGCAATTATTTCTGAATTCCCATTTTCTTAATTAAAAGTGTCACCGATTTGTATTTAATCAGCACTTAACAAGCCTTATTGTGAAGGGAAAGAGCTAAACAATGTCTGTAATAGACTGGGAGGGTTAGCTGAACTTTGTTTAAATAAAAAGGGAGTAGTGCATCTGCTGAAGAACTAAGCCCTTTCAAAGTTTAGGACACTCACCAGCGCCATAGAGCATAAATCACAGTGCAAACTGTGTGATTATACCCTGCAGGGAAATAGACTGTGTGTTTATGGGGCTCTTCACCAAGCACTTAGGAATAATCTGATATAAAGCAGCAGGGGAGGAGAGTAATGACAACTTCAAATTAGTTTAATGAATGTTTACATTAAAAAAGGCTTTTCTACAAACCTGAAAACACAAAGTGACAGTTTCCTCTCCAGACAAAAGAAACCCCCTCTACTTTTCCTTAAAGGACTGGCAATAGGGAAGACATTGTAAATTTAACTCTTTCAGTGTGGTGGATCATTGTAACTTTATGTGCAGTGTTTTGCTGTCATTACAGTGACAGTTGCCAGGAATCCAATTATAAACACCAGGATCTGGTTGGTAGCTCATTTATTTTAAATCACACTGATCTCAGAGAAAAAAATAAATGTTCAGAATTTCCTTCTCCTAAAAGAAAAAATATCTCATTAACATGAACTTGGTCAGGGTGGTGTGGGAAAAATGCTTAATAGGTCTTTGGCCATACTCCTTCAATAGGCTGATGTAGGGTTTGAGAGTTCCTTTTCACTTCAAGCAATAGGTAACAAGTTTATATTACAAAAAAAAAAAAGGGTGGGGTGGTCAAAAAATGTAGAAATAATGCAGTACTTCTAATTTTCTTCTTAAACTGGAGGTAAATGATTTGTCAAAACTAACACATGTGCAAAATGTTATTGTATATACTGAATGTATCTGAGAAATTACTGTGCATTTCAGCACTGGCAGTGCAGCATTTTTCATTGCAGCTACATGCTTTCATATCACATTTTTAAACCTAGTTTTGTGGAGCATTTCAAATTGCATCAGGAGGAAATTTGGTTTTCCTCTTGCCAGAATAGATACAAAATTTTCCACTAAGAATTCTGCAAATGAGTAAGTATATTTAAAAAGGGGGAAAAAAAACCCACAACAAGTTTTATAGCTGAGATACGGGTTAGAAATAGAAGTTTGGACGTAGGTTAGAAGATAATTTCCAGTGTTTTGAAACTTCCTCAGCAATTATCTGTGTGTGAAATAGTTCTGGCTATGACTATTACCATACAGATACTTACTGAAATATTTTTGGCTTTTGTCCAAGGATGTGAAAAATTAGTAACAAATCAAGTACCCGTTTTCATTGAGGAACATGTGTGTTTCTTAAGCAGCCATGGGAAGCCCCGATTTCAGACACTAATTTGTCAAGTGCTGTATGTGCTAAGGGTTTCCCTTAACCCAGTGTGCAACACACAACAATGCTTGTTCTATGAAGCTTGCACGTAGAACAAAATTAAGGGTTTTTTGTGATTATGTCACTCATACGTAATAAATCATCTGTGATCCGAATGTTTTATAGTTATTGAAAATGCCTTTGAGGTAGGGATGGACTTTGGAGTCTCACATGATGGAAAGAAGAGCCTTCTTGAGAAATGAGTAGAACCCCATAGCACAGGTCCTGCAGCAGCTTTTCTGTTTATCATCTTCTCGATGTGATGGGGGATATCTTTAAAGCAGACCAGATACAGTGCAAGGGAGGAAATCAATAGGGCTTCTGGAATGGAGTGTGATTGACATTTGTAAGGTTGTTAGAAAATGCTGCAAACCATTAGAAAAAAGTGTCAATACTGCGTGTCATTTCAAAGGAAGGATTAAAAGGAAGTGGTTGAGGCTGGGTGATGCTCACCAGGAAGCTGGGGAGTCCCTCGGGTTGCAGAGTGCTGACTGTGGGACACAGCCAATGCAATTGTTTCTGCATGGGTGGGAGGTGCCATGAAATAAATTTATCTTGTGTTTCTCTTAAACTGGGTTTTTAGCTTTGTCCATGCTATTGCATGCTACAACCTGCCCTGATCAGCCAGTCAGCCCCAGGATATGGATTTACCTGGAGGGCTCCAGGTAGTCTGGGGAGGTGACCACGGCTGTGCTGTGGCACCCAGAGCCAAGGGAGGCTGCTGGCAGGAGCCTGTGCCCTGAGAGCAATGACAGGAGTGGATTGTCTGAATGCTGAGCTGTGCTTTTCCCACCTTCTCCTGGTAAATTTGATTTTGGGATCCTCTCCGGAAAAGGAAAACCCTACTCAGCAACAGTCAATCAATTTACTATATGTGGCCAAGGATAAAACTTCACAAAATAAAGTGTGGTTTAAAACTCCTCTGCCCAACTTCTCTGTTCAGGTGACTTGGTCCTTCTGGAGCAGTACCAGGACACACAAAAGCTCATATAAAGGAGTAGGTAGAAAATCCCCGATTCTTCAGCCCACTGTGTTTCCAATAAGGAGGACAAAGTTTCTCAGGAATACAGGGCTCACAGAGGAGTCACTGAGGAAAATTAATGTTTAATTATAGCTGCATTTGGATAGTGATAGAAAAATTATGTTTGCCACACATCTCCATTTTGTAATTGTGCTGTAAAATTATCACAACACCCTCCCGTGGCTTCACAGCTGTATATGTGTGACCCTGCAAAGGCAAATTCAAAGACATCATGTAATGTGATGCCTGTGACCAGGCTTGGAAACTGTGAGGATGTGCATTTTGTGCTGCAGTTTGCTCTGCTCTGTTTCCAGCACCAAGGAAGAACTGATTGCCTCTCTATTTTTTTTTCCTTGGCTCTCTCCCTTCCTTGTCATTGATAAAAGTGTAACAAGAATTCCTTGAAATGTTTCTTACTCCTGAAAAAAGCACCCTTTTCTCCTGTAAAACAAGTTAAGTAAAAGAAGTGTGATTCTCTCCTTTAACAGCCTGAATACCTCCACTTTAATATTCGGTAACAATGTACCTCAGGTAAGAGCTGGGCTTCTTGGCACCCTCTGGCTAAGGGAAAGTGCTGCCAGCACCCAATAAAATGAGAATTTCCCACCAGAGGTGCCTCTTTCCTTTTTCCACTGAGGGCCTCACAGATATGCAGGGTCTGAAACCAGGCACCCTTGGCAGATGCTAAAGTTAGATGGGACAAGTCATAACCTTTACACATAATTTAATTTGCTATGGACTTGACTGGGATGAGGATTTCATTCCCTGTGTCAGGTTTTTCATTTTGATTTTTTCACATTGATTTTTATTTATAGTTTTGTTTTAACAGATGAAACTTATGGTAAGATAAATGGGCACCCTAGGAATTTTGTTAGTGGTACTTTGAGATTCTTAATAGGGACAAGAGCTATTGGATTAAGGGCTGAAAAGTTTGATATTCAAATAGTGTCCAAATTAAATAATTTCTCACTGTACTCTTTCTTGTCTGAGTGAAGTGCCTGAAGTAAGCAATGAATATTTGAAATGCAGGCACAAGCAACTGATAAGAAAAATACAATTACAACTAGCCCTAAAGATACTGCACTTAAAGGGGGATCACACTTATGTGCATTTAGAAGACAATATTAATAAAACACTTAAAATAACTTCATATTAGGGAATTAGGCTGTTATTTTTTAATGAAACTCTGGGGCCATTTTATCCAGACAGTGTTACGTTTTATTCACATAATAGAAATCCAGATAAAACAATCACATTTCTTTAGTAACTGGAAGCTGTGAATTTTAACAATCACGTTAATGCTTTTAGATAACTGGAAGAGTAGATTTAATAAAGTATAAAACTTTCCATTTAGGAACTAAAAAGCCACCTAGTTCAGAGTCCACCCTCTGCCTGTGCCAGCACTGTCTCAGGACAGCCGTGCTCGTCAGGGCCTTGTCCTGCCCCTCTGAGCCTGGCCCTCCTCACCAATCCCCATTCCTGATCCATTCCCATCCCTGTCCTGCCCCTCTGAGCCTGGCCCTCCTCACCAATTCCCATTCCTGATCCATTCCCATCTCTGTCCTGCCCCTCTGAGCCTGGCCCTCCTCACCAATTCCCATTCCTGATCCATTCCCATCCCTGTCCTGCCCCACAAAGGCCTGAGCCCCCACTATGTTGATGGCATGGGGCAGGACTGACCCCAGCTCTCCTCCCAGCCTGAGCAGGATGTGGGATGGGAGCTGAGCTTGCAATGCCAACAGCCCACTCCTGTTTCTCCCTAGATTTGCAATTTTCTCTCCTTGATGCCTTTTTCCTGATCATTATTTTCCAGCCCCCCAGCAGGAAGAAGGAGTCTCGTTGCCATGGGGCTGCAGTCTGCGCTCAGCTCTCTCTGGGCTTTAACCATCCATTCATGTGACCAAATCTTAGAGCATTTCTTTTTTAAATTCAACTATTTGGTTGCATTTTATTCCTATTTCTGACTGTTTGGAGCAGTTTTTGACCCCGTTTTCCCACTTGTTTTCCACCAACCCTTTATTGTGTGGAAGTGCCCCAGAGCTCTGCAGGTACCACCATAACACTGCTCTTGTGCAAAGGAATTTAAGTTTTGTTGCCATGGGATAAACAAGTCTGATCAAGAAGTTTAATCAGATTTTCAAACTCTTTCAGCTGAGAAATTTAATTAAAAGGAAAAGAATCCATAGCTTAAGAGCTCCCCCAAATCGTTCGGTGTTGATTGGAGATACTGCTCAGAACTTAAAGGTTATGCTTGACTTCATTAAAAACAGTACTTGATATCACTTTACTCAGTGTCTCTGTGAAAACCACAGTCATTGCTGAAGGAAAATGCATCAGCATTTGGTCTTTGGGTTTGGGTTTTTTTCAAGGTTTCTGTGCAGTGTGTTTGATAGCTGCTGGTTGCCATATACATTTATTAAAAATTGTGATTATTGAAAATTATGTCTTTTTTGTTCTTTAAGAGTAAGTGTAGGCATATAAAACTTAGGGTATAAGTTTTGGGAGTTCAGTAAGAATGCTGCCAAAAAGAGTGTTGTTATTTGCTCACCTGCACTGAGAGGTTTTGCTGCTCTGACTTTTGTATATACATCACCAATGTTTCCTTTCATTTTTTTGTGTAAACTGCCAGTAAATTTCTCCCACACAGAAATCGGGTGGGTTTCAGTTGCTTTTGATTTGCATTTTCATAGAAAGAAGCACTAAACCCTGAATAAGCCCCACCCCGGGAGCCCACCCTTGCTCTCTCTGTGGGATTTACATTGGTTAACCACTCGCTGCTGTTACAGAACACCACATCTACAACATCATCATTTGTGAGCTACTTTGAGGTGGGAGAACGTGAGAGAAGCACAGGGAGGGATTGTAAAACGTGGATGTAGAAAGATGTTATGTCATTGTTCTCGAGCCCTGGAAATCCCGCACCCTCATTTTTCTTTCCAGCGTGACAAATAACGTTCCCAATGGAACAGTGAGCAGTGCACTCCTGAGTTTTCACAGTCCCAGTGTGGGGCAGGGGAGCTGTGTTTTTACACACCTCTAATTTGTATCACCTTTCCTTCATGTTTGCAAATCAGGAGGTTAAACCCCTGTGTTTCTACACTGCAACAAATATTTAGAAGCTGAACATTGACAGCACAACCATTATGGCCTCCAGAAGAATGTTTTTAGCTGATTTCATATAAAGTTATGTATTCCTTTTTTTTTTTTTTCTTTTTCTGAAGCCTTCAAAGATTTGCTTTGAGCGTGGCTATTGAGGTAAGGGTGCCCCAAACATTAGTTCTAACATAAACAGGAGAGCAGCAGCTTCTCAGAGGAAGTGGTTGTGCATTCTTGGCCTTGTGCTGAGGGTTTCTTCTTTTTCCATGGCTGAGCATTTCTGTTTCATTTTCTACTCTGTGTTGGCATTTGCTGCCATTGCCAACATCTATATCTTGAGGCTGATGACATCCACAGACCTGCCTGCACCATCCAGCAGAACTGCATTTTGAAATCTCCTTTTGAACCTACTTTCAATGACATTGGGAAAAGAAATTTGTGGGAGGATGGAGGGGGGATAAGAGAACACTGCTGAGAGCAGTTGTGTCCTTTCCTTTTCTCCTTATTATTTTTTTTTTTCCATTTTTGGTCTGACATATCTCTTTGCCACGACCACAGTTACTTGTTTGTGTAAGAAATAACATCTAAATGGAGCAATTGATTTGTGGATATCATACAAATTTGTTTTATGGTATTACAAATGACTTTAGGGCCATCAACACAGTAAGTGCTATATTAGCAGCTTTAGCTGCTTGCCAAAACCTGCTACAAAATTTGAATGGAGGCAATAAATTGATGCTCCTTGCTAGTTTTTGCTGTGGTCTATGTTATAGCTGTCCAGTGGATAAGTGAATGACATATTGTTAATCTAGGTACATCAGGAAAACAAAATATTGTGGTTTTTTACCCAGTCTTCTGTTCTGCCATCTCTAGCACCTGGAGCAGCACTACACCACTCCTCAGCTATAAGATACAAGACTTGCCCAATGTCCAGCATCCTGGATTGCTGAACTTCAGGCATCCTGGATAATGTAGGCACAGAGCAGTTTCATTTTGCCATTTCCTGTGACATAGAGTTTATTTGTGCACGAGTTCAGCAAAAATCAGAATTAAAAGCCTCATTTGGCCTGAGACTAGAAAGACATAAGCCCTGCGCGATACATTTTTTTTTCTTTTTTTTTTGTGATGGTGGGAAAGGGAATTTATTGGAGATTTTCTGCTGTAATAATTTATCTTCAGAGACTGCCCTGACTGCTGGACTCCAGAAGCTTTTGGGTAGGTCTCCTGACAGGATGGCCTCAGAGGTGCAGGAGGGAGTTAGAGCACCCGAGGGGCACCCGACCTCTCTCTGCACTCAGTTAATCCTCTGGGACTGCCGGGGTCCAAAGGCTGAATTTCCCAACTGTTTTGTCTGTGCTCCCTGTGCCGGCTGCTCCTGTGGGATGCAGCTCCTGGGCTGCTTTTGGCTGGGCAGGAACTAGCAGGAGGGGTGCATTTTCCCCTCAGAGGTGGAGTTGCTAACTTTAGGCAAACAGTGGTTAATCTTTCCAAAAGGGTAGATTTATAGCCTGGCTTCTGAGCGTTTGAATTCATTGTTACAGCTAATGGACATCTCATATTGTCTTAAATCACTGGCTCCTCAGCATGCCAAATAGTAATAGAAACCTTCAAGCTACCCTAATTTGGCACCTATGTTCCAAATCACTTGCCAAAGGAACTTGGAGGGGGGAGGAAAGATCAATTGAAATGTTTTTCTGAGTGCTTTCACTGTGAAATGCTTCGCAGGGCTTGAACTCCTGAATATCATATGCAGGCTTAATATTAGGTTCCTGCTTCATGCTACATGGTTACTTCTCCATGTTAAATAAATTTGTCTAATTTACCACAGAGGAAGATAAATATTGATTTGGTAAGGAAATGAAAAAATATGTTATGGGCAGGCTGAATTTCTTTCAGTGTGACACCAGTGTTATGCTGTACGTAATGCAATAGTTGACTCTGTTAATGATCTCCTGTAGGAGTTATTGCTGTGCAAGGTATGGCCAGTGACTTTGCATGGGGCGATTTATGGATCTATCTTTACATTTACATAAGCAGCCTCCTCCTCCTGCACGTGCCGGTGGCATATCTCACTGTATCTCGTTTCCTCTTGTGGGAGAAATTATTGTGTAAGGAGTTAACCCCTGTGGGTGCTGAGGGAAGGACCTCCACGCTTGACTGCTGCCTGGGCATGGCACGCACACACCTTGGTGGGACCAAGAGAGAAACTCCTGTGGCTCTGGTTTCCAGATGTTGAAACCTTCTGATCCTGTCCCAGACCACCTTGTTTAGAGGCAGCTGCTCTAGAGAAGGGTGGAAGGGCTCTGCCCTCCCTCTGTGAGAGTCATTCATTCAGCACCTGCCTCACACCAGCGCCTCTTACATGCTACAGAATCACAAGTCTCAGCCTATTTCATGATTACAGGCACAGGGATTTTAATGCTGAAAGAAAGGTCTGGAGGCTTTAGGCTCTAATGAGATAACCTGAGAAATTTTGCAGGAAACTCATGATTATCTTGCCCAGCACTCATTCTTTGATGGCATAGACTTTTTCCTATTTAAGAAAGACCTTTTCTTTGTTCTAGGAAAATACCAAGGTGATCATTGCACTGTATAGCAGATTTTTCTCTTGGAAAAACTGTCTTGCACATGATTAACTTTATGGTACATAATAGAGAGAAAGCTGCAAGGTGATGGTTAATGGCATTTGAAAAGCCATTGTTAACCTCAGCTTATAGAGATTTACAGGGATTGCTTAATATAATCAATATGCTGATTACATTGTAATAAATAAGTGGTTATGAATATCAGTTCTTCAGAGGAATACTGAAATATTTAATATATGTATCTGAAAATGTTCCACCTCCCTCTTCCGTGTTTATAAAAATGAGTTCATTTAGCAAGTAATTTTTCTACTGAAGATTTTTTTTTTCCTTTGAATAAAAGTTTTCCCAGTGTAGTGTGTGTGTATAGATCTATATATACACACAGAGATGTGTGTTTGTATATGTCTATATATTTTTGTATATATAGTTCATTTCCCATACCATTTTAATGATTGTGCGGGTGGCTGAAGAGAGCAGAGATGAACGATAAAGCGATGTGGGAAAAAAGCAAGTGTAACACACTGGGGAAAACAATGAAAGGACATGAACACTGGAAAAAAAAAGCAGCAGAAGCACCAGGAGTGAAGTGGTTAAGGAGGCTGCCACAGCAGGAAGCGGGTATAGCTCTGTTTGCAGTGTGCTCATGGGAACCGGGCTGGAAAGTGTTGTGGTAAAAGTGTGTGGAAAAAAAAAGAAAAACATGAATTGAGCTATAAATATCTGGTTTTCTTTGAAGTTTTGTGACCAACAATTAATGTTACTGGAAATCTCATTAAAAGTTGTTGTTTTATAAACTCTGGTTTGGCTGAATGAGGCAAAGTAAAGAGGATATTATCTCATCTCCAAAGGCAGCATCTGTACACTGATTTTTGATCTCCTGTGGCAGGTACAGAGTAAGTGCAGAACGAAGCCTTGTGTTCCTTTCCTCTGCTAGGGATGCTGGCTGCGGAGGCGTATTTAAAATGACATAAAGTAAAGAAAGGTTTATCTGTAAGGACAGTGTCTATATGTCACTTGTCCTTTAATGAAAATGAGGGGAACATCTATATTCTGGTTTTGTCCACACTCTTTAAAATCAGACCTCTTAAAAGAAATTAAAACAACAGGCTGTTGTCTAACCTATATTTCTTTTTCTCAGATTAAAAATCCAATAATGAGCAGTAGTCCAATAAATGGATCTGAAGGTCACAAATTCTTTTTTGGGTTTTATGATTATTATTTTCTCTAAAAAAAGCCCTCAATAGTGTTGGTTTTTTTTTTCCTCAGCAAATTCCTAGCTGTTTTATTCCAGTTAGTTGCCTTATTCCCCCTATAAGGGAGAGATGCCATTACCGGTGAATATGATCATATTTAAAGCTGGTAATGATATTGAAAACTGGAGATTCCAAAGAAATAGTATCATCTCCACATCAAGCAATTTAGATGGGTCTGTTTTAACAGCTGTAGTTGGTTATTTTGGTGGCTTCCATTTATTGAGCAGATTTTGCCTCAAAGTCTTTTACAAACTTAAGGGTGCGCATTCTAAAGCTGTGCTGAGGTGTGTGTGTTCAACTCAGTGCAACTAGCACAGTGCAGCTCTCAGGGCTGGGATCTCAAGTACTACCATGAGCAGTAGTGTATTTCCAGGATCCCTTTTAGCTTGATACCTGTCCATCTGAGATTTCCTGGAAAGGGAGGACAGATTGTATTGCTTGGTGTGGTGTAGCATCATGATCTTGGTCCTTTCTGGAAGTTCTTTCCCACCTGTGGACACTCCTGTGTAAGGAAGCTCCTTCACTGTAAAAGACTGGAAACAACTCAGATTTACAAAGTCTTTGAAGGCACATCCTCTCCAGATCCACTGCAGGCCTCCAAAGCAGGCAGGATGTGCAGGCTGGACATGTTCATATCAACCTAGTCCTTGACAGAGCAGTGCAGAACTTTGCTTAGAAAAGCCGACAGAGCTGCCCTGCTCCTCCTCTGGCCTCGCAGAAACACCTCAGGCCTTGCCCTGTGCTAACACACCCCTTCTGCCCAGGTGAGCTGTGGTTCAGGAGCTGAAACCCCTTAGATCAGGTTCTCTTTGTTTGCTGGTGCTCTGGCGTGCAGCCCCAGCCGAGGACTGGGGTTCTTGTTGTGCAGTCTTTGAATTGGCTGCACAACTGTCAGCATCGTGTCCGTGTGAGTTTCTTCCTCCAGTGCTCGTATTATTTGCTCTGGGGGCCCTTGTCAGCTCACATTCAGCTTGTTTGCAGACAAAAACTACCAGCAGGGAATGAACTGTGATTGAAATTGAGATGCTGAGCTACTGTACAGGCTCTCAGTGAGACATGGCTGCTTTGTATACAAGTGTCTTGAGCTCTCTGGGACTGACTTTACTGTTGTTTAAATAAAATCCAGTTCTGATTGGTTTACTGAAAAGCTCTGCCTACCCTCAAGTCCCTGTTTTGCACTCAGATTATTAAAAAATTAGCTGGAGGCTGTGTTTGGAGTTTAATTCACTCCATCACTTTGCTTCATATGTAGACGTATTTCTCCCTACAGCTGCAATCTGCAAGAGGCATCTTCAGAGCTGAGACATGCCATGGTCTCACTGAATCAGCCTGAAATATGTGAAGACTGTAGATTTGAATCAAACTTCGGCGGAGAAAGAGAACTCCTCGAATCAATTTTTAGGTTCGTTTTTCAATAGGTTCAGTGCTGGAAAACAGAACTGAGGGAAGGAAAATCAGCCTGGGATTTCCTTCTAAACACAGCTGTCCTGTGGCATGTCATTAAATATAATAATTCTTGTATTGCTTTCTGCTTTTAGCAAAAGAAGTCTTCAGAAGTCTGAGAGAGAGGAATTTGTATGGATTTGTATGGATTAAAGCCACTGGGACCATCAGAGTTGCCTTCATTGTGCCCGTATTTCTACTCTCAGTTATTGTTTTTCCTTGTGTTTTATTTTTTACCACATCACTTCTACCACAACACTGTACTGCTGACTTGTAAATGAAATGTATATTAGAATGAATCATCAGGACAGAAAAGTCCTAGGCTTTTTTGAATGCGCCACTAAGCACCTTATCTGCATCTAAATATCTTTACAAATCTGAGTCTTAGTGAGAAACTTAATGCTGCTTTATTCTGGCAAGCCCAGGATATAAATGCCCAGCACTCAAACTTTACTTTTGATTGAGTTTTCACACTCATGCAAATGCCTTACACTACCCTTAGGAAAGCGCTAATTTGATTTTCAGACAAAAGATTGTTCAGCTTCAGTATTGGTTTGAGAAGCAGCAGTGTTAAAAGAGGAAGAGGGCTTCAGTGCCACGTCAGGCTCCCAGTAAGGCCATACAGAACAATAAAGTTCACATTAAATGCAGTATTATTTTTTTAAATTGATAAAATGAAGCTAAATTAGCAGAGAAAAAAATTGAGAGGGGGGTTTTATGTAGTTGTTCAGATCTCTGCAATGCTTTGCACGTTTTGGTATGTCATTGACAAAAATAAGGCTTTTTAAATCTTCAAACATTGCTTCAGAGAGAAACACAGACATTTCTTCCCAGAAATCCTGTGGTACGATGACTGCAGATTTCGTATGAAACAGAATTTGCATCAAGGAAATTTTCCTGTTTTTTCTGTCCACATGGCTGATGCTATCATGCTGAAAACATCATTGTAGAAATTACTCCAGATTATGATAAGCTTGATATGTTTGTGAACAGAGTTATATGATGTGGTGTCTTCAATAACACAGATATGAGACTTGATGGTCCAGGAAGTCTCCTTTACTCCACATTTCCATGTCTTCAGCACAAAAAAAAAAAAAAAAAAGGTGTTTGTTTTGTTAATCGTTAGGTAGCTAATCCAGCTCAGCTATTTTGATTTCTAATCCTATCAGAGACAAGGCCCTCTTTACTCTGGAAAACAAATCTCACTCAATAGAAAGTGCACCTCATTTGGCACTGGAAACAAGGCTTCAGACTAATTGAATTCCAAGAAATGTTAATACTATTTTTCTTCTATTCTTGCAGAACAATATCTGAATTCTTGGTGCTTGTCTTTGGCTTACTCTTTGTGGCTAATGCTGAGCTAACGGTAGATTTGATGGAATAATGGCAGTGATCCTTTATGACAGATCTTATTTGTATCTGGCCCTAAAGCTAGTCTTTCTCTGCGTGTGCCACTGCTTCCAAAGGCAGAAGGGCCCAGTAATTAGTACTTTTCCTAAGTAATAAATTAGTTCATCCAGTTCTGTACACGATATAGTCATCATGTGGTGGAAAATCGAATCCATACTTTTGTTTCTGGTGGGCTGCAGTGGTATAATGAGCACTACGTGTGTTTTAGTACCCTTTGTTTGCACTTGGAAAAACATAACACTCTCCCACTGAGAACCAGAAATCCTCTCGTGTTCTTGTGAACATGACATTCAAAAATGCAGCGTGAAGAGGTTTTGATGTTGGCAAGGAACGTGGAAGAGGCATTTCACAATGTGCCACCACTATCCCAAAGAGAAAGGAACAGTGCTAATGCTGAAAACTTGCTCAGAAGTGTTTAAATCTATTCAAAGGCATTTTCTGAGTACAGAGTAATCAAGGTATGGTTTGCCTTTTAGAAGCTTTGAGCAATTTAGCAATTTATAAATGCTCATTGGGTCAGTTGTCCTCAGTGCAGGAGAATAAAACCCATCCAGACTTGTGCTCTGACAAATGGAGAGCGACTGGGCTCTCTCAGACCTGTTTGTGTGGTTGAGATCATGACAGCTGAGGGTGCAGTTCTCATATCTCTTGTATCTCATATTCTTCAGGTATCCAAGTTAGTGACAGGCTATGGAATTTTAGTAAACTGCATGCCAAGAAAAATATCAAAGTGGTTTAATGATGAACTCTGGTGAAGCTGCTGAGTTAGAGAGATGGAGGTAGAGTGTGGTCTTCAGAGCCTTGGAGTCACCACCCCCCTTCTCCTCTCTGTGTGTGACAGAATATGTTAAATTTGTGGACCAAAGGAACAGAGCCATGGGTAATGCTGGGGGAATACGTGGACTGAGCTGCTTAATGCACACTTGGATTGTCACCCTCATCTGAAAGGAACTAACTTTAATTAAAGTTAATGAAGACTGTCCTTTAATTCCCAGATGGCAAGAAGGGAATAAGAGTTCATGATGGGGCATCTTTGCATGGCCAACACTATTTAGTTACAAACACAACTCAGAAACAGCATTTGTAACCTGGTCTGAACCATAGCTGCTGCAGGCTGGTGTGCTGTTTTCTGTACCAGGAGCAGTATGGGTTTTATCCCAAAGGAACTGCAGAAATGAACCCTTCAGCTCAGAGAGCACTGCAGTTGTAAAGCCCTTATAGCAGTAAAGGTTTCAGTTTCTTTAAGAGAACATTCACAGTTTTATTTGTTTAGAAATATAGGTAATAACTACGTATCATGTATGGAGAAAATTACTTACTGAACAATTCTTGTGTAATCCATGTGATATCTCACATAATTCAGTCAGCTGAATATAGTGACCTGGTTTTAATAAAATAAATACAGGCTATTCAATATGTAAATTAGCTAGTTAAAATATACACTAATGGATCATTAACCTCTCTTGAACTTGTGTTCTTTGTGAAAACCACATTAACTCGATATAGGATTATGGCAATGGAGACCTGTTAAGGAAGAATCCCAGTAAGCACACTGAGCTGGGAGACACCCCAGCAGAGAAGCCAGGTGGGACATGTAGCACTTCTCAAAGCTCTTTAGACTATGGAAAACTGGGATGCAGCCCTGTCTGGGCAGAGAGCTGTTGGAATGGTCAGTGACAGGGACAAGCACCTATGGTGAAATAATGCTCATTTTCTCTATCTCCACTTCCCTGCTATGCTGAAAAGGTGACTTTGACAAGCACTAAAAGATTCTCCTTTTCTCTGTACCATTCCTGCTCTGCAGCCTCTAGAAGGGCTGTGCTCAGCTCCTCAAAGATGGAAGGGCTGAGAAGCTGGATTTCTAAAAATCCCACGGACAGATGTATTCCTGGCCTTTAGCCAGCCTACCAAGCATAAACCATTTATCACTTTCCCTTGGGTTACAGCTCCATGTGCCCCTCTGCAGGAGCCAACACCCATCCCAAAATCCAACTGGCTTTATCCTCCCCAATGAGAACCAAAGCTCCACGGGGAACCGAACAATCAGAGCCAACGCATGAGTGTTGAGCTGCGAGGTGTTTGCGTGGCACCTGCCCACGCACCAGCTCCAGCCATTGTTATCTGCCTTTCAGTTTCACAAGCACAGGATTTTACTCCTAAAAATAGCTGCAAGGGAGCCGTGCAGAGCCGCAGCAAATAGGACTTCTTCAGATGGCTTTGATCGCTATCTGCACTTGCGTGGGTTCAGAAGTTACAAAGTAGATTTTGGTATCAAACACACCTTCAGCTTTGGTAAGTGTCTCTGGAAGGAAACTGCCACCTGTCAAGAAGAGAGGATGCTAAACCTGGGCCACGTTGCCAGCTGTATGCCAGTCCTTTGCAGCTAAGACATAACTGAATTCAAAATCATCTGGGTAAGGCATCCAAAATGTAGTTATTTTTAACTAGAACAGTGTATTGTAAAACTGTGGCCCACTCTGCATTTAATTTTTCATATTTTTAAATACCCAATTCTGTTTATAATTTTTTCCTCTCTTTTAAAAGCAGAGCTTGAGATGGAATAGTGCCCCCTCAGCCATTTAGAACTGAAGCAGTGGGGACCACTAACTGTGGCTGGCTTTGCAGCTTTAACTGGCCTTTATTACCATAGCCATAAATAGCAAACCGCCCCAAATATTACAGGAGTTTTGTTGGCTTTAACCAATGAAGTAGAACAAGACCTCTGAATACCCCATTAGTTCCAGTGCTGTGCTTTGACGACTTTGCATTGGCAGCTCTTTTTCTATACAAGTCACTGGCCTCACCCGTGTCTCTTAACAAATACCGTTGACAGGCACCATTGCAATTTTTCTGCATGTTCTGACAGTTTAATTCAGTACCTCCTGGCTAAGCAGCCAGAGCCTGAGGGGGTAATTCAGCACCTTGGCATCACACTGCTGCAATTAAAATAATTAAGGGAGTTGGGATGGGCTTACAGAGCTTTCCGTCTTCTGCAGCCTTGTACAGAGAGTGCACTTTCCTATTCCCTCATGGAATGAATACAGGAGCTTCCTTTACAATATGCTGCAGTGATTTTTTTTTTTTTTTTAAGGTGCTTATTTCCAGCCTCTATTTGCAAATCTGTTTGCATTTATGCCTAACAACTTTTCTTTCTCTTCTTGTATACAACCCAATTTCCTTTTATTTTCCCCCCCTTAAATACAAGGGGACAAATACTTTATATTCCAGCTGTGTTTTCTTTTGATTAACAGAGGTGCATAACCCCCTGGCTGCATAATCTTAGTCAAATCATTCACTTTGGTGCTTAGTAAGGACAACTAAGCATAGCTGTCTAAATTGGTAGGTCTCATTTCTCTTACTGAGAAGGAAGGAGAAATAGGAAAAATGAAAGCTATTTTGCTCTACCTTTAGTATTAAAGGCAAATAGAAGAGTCAGGCAGGGTTTTGTGTGTCTGTGCATATATATATATATATATATAAAACGGCTATATATGCATATATATATATATATATAATGTGTGTATGCATAAAGAAAAGGGTTTGTTGTTTTCCTTTGTTTATGTATCTCACACTAAGTGCATTTATACTACTTGCACATATAAGAATCCTGCAGAAACACGTTTTGCTGAGCTGTGTATCCCCTATCTCTCTAAACCAGGTGATATCCTGGTTTTACTGAATGGAAACCTCCCCTGACACATCTGGGCCCTCGTTCCACCTGGGAGTTCACCTTGTTCGTGCTATAAGTGAACTCCAAAGGATGGAGATAAGCATTTGAAAGGAGCTGTGATAAATATCAGCTGTGTGAAGTGAGCAGAAGTACTCCGTGTCATGTTCAGCTCATCTGGTGCACGCAGGTATATCACACGCTGATCTGAGCCCCCTTATCTGCTCCTACTGCGTGTGTGCCTGCTGCAACCTTTCCCTGGATAACTGATATCAAGCTCAAAAAATGCTGCCCCTGTATTTTGTCAGACCCTGAAACATTAATCATGAGGAGGAAAAAATAGTCTCAGTCAACAGTATTGTGAGAGATTTGTTCTGCAGCTTCAGGTCACGGGTTTTGTGCAGCTTGGGAGATCTGTGTGATGAGAACAGAGTAAAACCCGAGGGGCAACCTGGTGACATCAGGGCTGCTGAGCAGAGCCAGGCTCTGGCTTTGAGGCTTACCACCCTTAGTTGTCCCTAAACCCACCCCTCAGAGATGTGGGCTGCCATAGGTTTCCATTGCAAATACTCACCCATTTCTCAGTGACTTTTTTTCTGTTGGTTTCTGAGGCCGGGAAGACAAGTGTGGTGGACATCAACTCCAGCTGTCAGGGAGGGAGAAGGGCTCTTTCCATTGATCATCTGGGAATCTGGCCACCCAAAGCCTAGGTGCCACATAAATATTCCTCACAGGTTCCTGAGATTAGGAAGGGTAGCAGATTGTGGATGCATCGGGAGGTGCCCTCTTGTCTGGTGGCCATGCAAGAAAAGTCTTTTTGTAATGCTCTTGCTCGGGTAGAGCGGAACAAACTGACAGTTACTCCTGTGGGGTTTTTGTGTTTCAGCTCACAGAATCATAGAATGGTTTGAGTTGGAAGGAACTTTAAAGATTACCTTATTTCACCCCCCTGCCACCGGCAGGGACATCTTTCACTGGACCAGGTTGCTCAGAGCTCCATCCAGCCTGACCTTGAACGCTTCCAGGGATGGGGCATCCACCACTTCTCTGGGCAACCTGTGACAAGGCCTTACCACCCTCAGGTGTTGGCTTGTATTTAGTGTTTTTCTGCCTTAGACAACACTGCTTTCCTGGTTTTGAAATGTGCTTATTCCACCATGGGGGTGACCTGATGGCTGCAGGCCCTTTGGACAGGCAGTGCAGCTCCTGTGTGTGCTCTAGGTGCGGCCACGTGGCTTTGGCTCTGCTCTGTAATCCCTGCTCCCTGTGTGCAGCACTGCTATAATGACAATAAGGGATTGGTGTCTTCAAAAGCTCCTAAACTCCTTCAAGCAATAAATAAAAAAAACCTGAGCACTTAATATAAATTTCTACGCCTGTTAAAGAATTTCTTCAGGTGGCTCATGTGTCCATCTGACCCTTGCAGAGCAGTCTGGTACCAAAAATAAGCCCTGGCACAAATTTCTCTTTTTGTTGTTTATCTAATATATTGAACTAGCAGATATTTCAATTTAAAATGTCCTTTTGGAAGACAAGGTGTACCTTGCTGTGCATTGGTGTGGGCTCTTTCTCCCAGCTGCAGCTGAGCAGCACCGTCCTCTCTCGACGCTCCCTGAGCGTTCAGGTGGGAGTGATGGGTTTCAGCTTTCAGCGTTTCACATCTGTCATGCAAATCTTTCAGGAGTGAGGGGGAAGGAAGTGGGTTTTCAAGTTGGTCTTCGTGAGGAAGTTCCTGATTACATGTACAAGTGGGTTGTGCATTTCTGCCAAAGCACCTGAAGTTGCGTGGGATAATGAGTGCCAGTACAATGCCCTGGCTGATTTACAGCTCTGTGGGGATGTTGCTTTTTTTTGCCCTCAGCTGATGCTTAAGGATATTAAAGCTGTTGTGAAAGGGGGACTACCTGATCCCAGAGCATCTGCTCCACCCGCAGCACATCCTTCCTGCTACCCAGTCCAGTGAAACACGTAGCCACTTCAGTTAGATTTTCCTTTTATCTTGCCAAAGGTGTGCTTAGGAAGTGATACCTCTATGCCTCGCCTATTTTACTAGTAAGATCTTTTGCCCATTTCCTGCATACTGAGAAGCCTCCCTGATGTCAGCTGGTGATGCAGTGGAAAAATGCAAGAGTCATCTTCCCATGTTCAGGCTGGGCCTTTCCTGTGCACGCTCTCTCTCACTTCCAGGAAGGCTGCTGTAACTTTAAAACACATTTTGCAAAGCCTCTACCTCCAGCAGCTCAGCTGAAATAAGAGTGTCTCATGAGTTTAATGGATCAAACAGCAGTGATGGGTTTTATGGCTCTTTTTCACTTTAGGGCTAAGGGAAGAGAGAGCAGGGCAGGTTGGTTTTAAATTCAAGGATTTATGTTGTTAATCCTCCTGGCTAATTATAATTTATGGGATCCTGATAAATTAATATGCAGTTGCTATTAAAACACAGAGAATGGTGTAAGGCAGGCATAAACAAGTCTTGTTCATTCTTAATTTATTTACACCAATGGAGAATGTTAAATAAAATGAACACTGGGGCATTTCATGGGAAGTTTCATTTTCATTATTCATCTTCAGATTTATGGACTTCATATAACAATTTTCCAAACATTTTGCCCTCTAATGAAAATCATGTTGAGAGTTTGAGGGTACTGAACACCCTGCAGAAGCAATAGTTGTAGTGTTCTTTTTTAACACAGATTTCAGGCTCACTCTGAGAGTGGGGATAGCAAAGAAACCCCCCTGATTGGTTATTTTTAATGCTGTGAATTTAAGCATGTATTAAACTGAGAGGCTGACATCAATAGCATTGTGTGCATTTCTCTTTGAAGCTCTTGAGTATGTTTAAGCCCTGCTTGGCACTTTACCAGCCCTGGGCTCTCTCTGGCAGAAATTGTGACAATCATGAAGAAGGTGAGTGTTTGTAAAATTATTTTTGTAGAGTGAGAAAATCATGGAGTTATGAGATGGTTCTGGAGCACACATTACCAGACATCCAGGAACGTGAGCCTCACACAAAATGTGCCTTAATCATCAACAGCATCTGCACTTTCTGTAATTGCAAGGTCAGACAAAGTAAGTAGAATCTAAAACACTGACAAATACCTCAGATTGGATAAATAACATTTATTGTATAAGGGGAAAATTATGATGAATCAGCACCTTCCCTTTAGGATACAGAGGGAAGCACCTGAGTCAGGACTGGACACGGGCTCCTCGCAGCTCCTGCTCTCCGTGCTGCTGTGCTTGCCCCATCCAGGGCAGGCACAGGGCTTTTGGGAGATCGAGGACTTGCTGCAAAGGTGTTAACAAATGAATAACACCCACGGCACAGGGCTCTGCCACTGATTTTAAACCAGAAGCTAAAGTTTCCAGCCTTTTTTTGCTTCTGTTGCTTCCATAAACCTGGCTTAAAGCAGCATCTTCATTAACACTGAGTAAATCTGACCATGACTAGTCCTGGAATAAATGTGTTTTCCCATCAAGAGTGACTCTGTCTTCTGCCAAATAGAAAATGGAGGCTGCTGGACTATGAACAAAATTGTTGTTACTTTTAAGTAGTAAAAAAATGTAATAAATGCCTTGGAGATTAGACTGGAGACTGTGGAAAAATTGTGGTTTGGCCTTTTAAAATCTTTGACTTCTCTTAGGTGTTGTGCAGCTCACTTGGTCCTGTTGGATCTTCCCTGGAGGGAACAAATAATACGTGTATTCCTGGATCTTCTTGAGTTTTTAAAAACATTTTATTAAGCAATTTGCATTCATCTTGCTCTTCGGTAAAATATCTTAAAGCACAAAAATAACTTATTTTCAAGTGTGACTTACGCTAAATATTAGGCTTTTCTGCTGCAATAATTCACGGGTCTGGCACTTTTGCTTTAGATACACTGTCTAATGATAAAAAAAAGATCTTTTAGGAGTTCCTTAACGCATACGAGCATTTTCCCCCAGGATGTTTGTACATATTGGGATTTTTGATTGCAGAGATATGTTGAAAGAATGATGTCCAAAGACAATTTTGTTACACTGACATAAATTCCTAGTGCAGAGCTATTTTAATGCCTTGAGGACAAGGGTCCTTATTTTTAGTAGCAAGATATAGGCTCCTACTTTAGTACTTTTGAAAACATTGCTTCTCTTGTAATCTATTCCTAGAGTTCTGAGATATAGTTTTACTTCTCAACTTACCATCTAATTACTTCTCAATTTTCCATCTAATTACTGATATCTAAAAAAAAAAAAAAAAANAAAAAAAAGTTTTCTAAATTCATAACCTGACTTCCAGCTTGGCAAATTTACCAGTTCCCAAGATCTCTGCAATTTTATTTTCCATAGGGAAAAGCTGGCAGTGCAGCAAATAGTATTTTGCAATTAGTCTGCTTCATCCAACATTTTTCAGGCAGCAAAGGCTTCTGTCCAAGTATTAGATGACCATATAATGGCATCAGAGGCTTCTGGTTTACAAACGTCTTGGTAATCAGTTCTAATTTTACATTTCCTGGGTATGTTTGGCATTGCCAGATTCAGCATCTCTTGAGGGTTTTGATTAGAGTCATGGAAAAATTTAGACTGGAGGGGACCTCTGGAGGTCACCTCGTCCCCCCTTCTGCTCAGAGCAGGGCCAGCTCCCTCCCTCTGCATCCCAACAGCAGCAAGGAAAGTATTTAAAGAAAAAACCAAACAACCACACCTACCCATTATACCTCAGAAGGATTTGGGAAAAAGAGGAATGCTGTGTTGGTGCTTCTGTTCACCCCTTGTCCCCAGGCATCAGTACTTAAATCATACTCAGCCAGTCCCAACCTCTGCCCATCAGTTTTTGTTTCCTGCTAACGGAGAGGGAATTACCTCTTGGGACAAGCAGTGTCCTTTGGCTGCAAAACCAAAATTGTGCAACTGTGCATTTGCTTTACTGATTTAATTGAGTCTTCTCTTTATTTCTCCACTACCTTGGCTTGTGTGGGCAACAATACCTACATTTGTTTCCATTTTTGCTAAGCCTGTGCTGCAGGTTCAGTGTGAGGTGTGGGTTTGCCCATTGCATAAATCAGCCTGATTATGATTTCTCAGTGAGTTAGATAGTGGTGTGTGAACTTGTTCAGCTCCATTAAAATCAGGGTGACAGGAGCTAACTAAGGCACAAATGAACACACATCTGTCATGCCCTTGCAACAAAACCATCTTAGGATAGTAAAAAAATAACAATTAAATTTAAAAACATATATTCAACTCCTCTGTTAAAAGGGATAAGTCCCAACAAAAGGTGCTGTGGGATCCTGAGCAGTTGAGTGGATTTTTCCTGGGGGCTGTTCCTGAGGTGAGGGGGAGTGAGAAATTCAGTGAGTCAGGAAGGCTGCTCTGCCAGCATGGGCTGGAGCAACAAGATTTGCCTTTTCCCCCTCTTCCCTGTTAAAATATGTAATGTGCATAATGTTCAGGCGGAGTATGGTAATTCTCAAAATAAGTATTTAATTTAATGTATTTAATTAAGTACTTAGGTTTTTTAGGCTACAGTCACTACAAATATATTGTGCACTATGACAGAAGCAGAAAAATCTGCTTGGAAGAACAACTGAGCAAAAGTGGTAAAGGTATTGAGCACAGAAAGCCAAAAATGCAATTAGTCGTGGGCTGCAGTCTGTCTGCATCAGGAGGAAGGTACCCAACGCAGATAAATGGGACCAGGAGGCTGCTGAGGTTCACAGTTAAAAGAAAAATTAGTCCAAGAATGGCTGTGACCAATATGGCTTTGGCTTAAGAGCCATTTTACTGCTGAGCAATTCCAGCTCAGTAGAACAAGGTTAAGCAACTGAATTATGAGAAACAAACGGACTGTGCTTTAGAGATCACAGGGAAAATTATTCCTGAGGCAAAACGCACCAGTTTTGGATGCTGTACTTCTTTGCTTAATTTTCAGACTAAGTTTTCAAATTAAGTAAATATGCATTGAGAAATCTGGGATGGTATTTACTCAAAGGTTTGGAGGGATAAATATTTCTGTTCCAATTCTTGGATAAATGATGTATTACAAGACAAAAATCTGTCATACTCACCATATCTCTAACCAAGGTTTAATACGATGTCTTTTTGGCTCTTTAGAATAATGCAGAAAGTATTAGCAGTGTATTTTTCTGTTGCTTATGGGTTGGCCCATCAGATTTTTGGATAAACAGCTGATTCAGAGACACTCTTAAAACTGAATTCTAGTGCACTCCAAAATGTCAGCAATTGTGGCAGGTCTTTGTGGCTTTATCTCAGAAGTGTTCACTCAGGTGTCTGACTTTTGGGAAATGTCTGCGTTTTAATGAATTAATACCAGAGCTGATTTCCCTCCTCTTCTTTGCAGCTTTCCTCTCTAGTCCCCACCATTCTAATGAGCAGGACTCATGTTGCTGAATTCCATTATAAGTTACACAAAGTGGGTAAATCTAATATGATTCCTCCCCTGTAGAATTAACATGAAAATCTGTCGTAAATGGTTAATGTGGCATAACTCATGCATGAATAGAGTTCTGTGCTGTCTGAACTCCGTAAGCAAATACTGCTTTGGAATTGAATGACATTTAAATAATATCACATTTTTAAAGGAATTTTTTTTTTTTTTTTTTTAATCTTCCAGAATGAATAGTGTACACTGAGAAAATGGTGATGGGGGGAGGAAGTACGAGGGCTTATTTCCAGCAAATGTTGGAACTGTAAGGTGGAGTTCAGTGGGGAAAAGTAGGTTAAAGCTTGAGAAATCCAGTTACTCACCAAAGCAGCGCTCAACTTTAATAATAAATAATACTGAATGTTGGGATATTAAAACAATTCATTCTTGGCAAAAGCGCAGGGAGGTTTTATTCCCCCAGTAACTCTGGCTTGAACAAAATACTACTTATAAGCTGCAGATTTTAATATAGCATCATGTTCCTACAGGTATAATAAAATAAAAACGTTAAGAGTATTAATTCCTTTAAAAGGGGTGATTAATCCCAGATGTGGAGCGTGCGGGGAGCAGGGGCGGGAGCGCGGAGCGGGTGCAGGTGCTGACGGGGCTGTTGCACATGTTCCCGGAACACAGCTGTTCTGCAAATCCTCTGCCAGTTGCTCCAAACCCTCTCTGAAGTTGTACTGCCTCTGGGCACAATTAAAAGCTGTATACTACATTTCATAAGGTAGTGTTAGAAATTTAGGCCGAGCCAAAAAGGGGAGGGAGGGGGAGGGAAAAAGGGGGAGAGCCCCTTGTTAAAGAGGAATTAACCTCTTTATCTTTGCTATTGAAGCAATAAAGCTTCTAAATGACACATAAAACTGCAGTATTAAGATAAAAGATGCTACTTGGAGCTACAAAACAAATACTATTTTTATTTGATATTGATTTTCAGTAATTCATTAACTAATACTAATATTTAATATTGGGGGAAAATCTGCCCAGCCTCCTCCCACCCCCTGTTTCTTGTGTTTTCTTCTAAAACATATTTGCTGGTGTATGTGAAAAATAGCTCTGACAAAGGGCTATGCCTGTTTTAAAAAATGCTAAAAGTGCAAAATATTCTGAACCTGAAGTGTATGGTTAAATAATTTGAATTTCTGCTGCCTTTCCCCTTATTAGAGCCTCATAAGAAAGACCAGTTGGGTGTGTGAACCAGAAATGTCCTGAAAATGTTTAATTTTTTTCATATTTGGGTACGAAATACTAGTAATTGCTTAAACAATTGTACAGAGCCCATCTTGGGAAATCCTTTTGGCATTAGATTGATGGATGTTGTCGCACAGTTCTCCCACACAGCACATTTGGAAAGGACTTGTGGCTCAAAGGACAACACGCCTGCCTGTCTCACTTCTGGTGTCTCCTGCTTGGTGTATGGCAAGTTCTGAGCTTGGATTTAGGATACAGAGCAGAGTCTGGCTTAGCTCACAGCAGTACTCCAGAGATTATCACTGAATACTGGAAAGAAGGGGGAAAAAATATTTTAAGTAGTGTGTTTTCATGTCTTACAATGGTATCTAAACATGCCTCAGTCAGCAAGAATTTCTCCGGTAGTTTCTGTATGATATGTGTCAACCCCAGTGTGCACAAGTGTCCTTCTAAAGTGAACTGATGTCATTAAAAGAAAAGAAAGGATATTCTGTAATGAAAAGAATTAAGGAAAAAAACCCCTCTGTCTAGACAAACTTAATGGCAGTTGTAAAGGTTTTCTGATCCTGCAGCACAGTACTTGTTAGGTAGGGTAATAAAACATAAAATGAATGTTGTGATATATAACTATAGGCTATTGACAAGATAAAGCACTGGGAAAGTCTGGAGCAGAAGTGGAGCAATAACATGATCTGCCACCCTTTGCTGTGGGTGATGGGCACAAAGGGAAGTGACAAGATTTCACTGAAAGAACTTTAAATAGTTGAAGTGACATTGGGGATTTGGCATCATTTAGTGTGTATGTCCTTGGGCGCTGGTTCAGGAGTGTGCTTACCTTTAATCCATCCAGAACCTGAAATCAATGGGTCTTGATAGGATTTTTTTTCATTTTGATGACTAGGGACAGCTTACTTCCATACCCATGGCTGAACTTGACTGAATCACAGCTTTATTGGCATGGCAAGAGCTTAGAATGTTACTATTTATTGTGTTATGTGTTTATTATCCCTTTAAATTACTGTACTATGATTTTTCAGTGAATAATATTAGCCAGTTGGATTAGAAATCAGAGCTATGAGGGAATATAAATGCTTCACAGTTAAAATAATGCATATGCATTTAGTTTGTTGGGTTCCTGTAAAATCTATATCCATTTGTCCAGTCCAAAGAATTCAGATACTCTTTGATTAGGGAAGTAAGTGAAGTGCAATTGATGTAGTGCCACACAAGTAATGAACCAAGCACTCTGAAAGTGTTTGATTAAACTAATGTAAATGTTGCATCAAATTGTGAAAATATGTATGCCATAAATTATAGGGAGATGTGACTCTGAAAAGCAGAGGTGAATAAACTCTTGTAGCTGAGATTGTCTTGTTAGATTACTTATCTGTCACTTAATTTCACATTTAATGTCTTGCAGTTATGATATGCTTCAGTCTCAGCTTGATTTTATAAACTTTGGCTAGAAGACTACGTAGGGCAGTTTTGTAGCCCGTAGGACACCCACGTTTCTGGTTTTGATCTCCACTATTGTGAATCAAAACCTTTAACCAGAATTATACCAGGAAAAAAAAAAAAACAAAACCAAAATATCAGAATAAATTTGTTTCTCAGTTGTTAGAATACATCCTTTCCCAGGAGAGGTCAGAAAGGAAAGAAACTAAGAACAGACAGCTGACTTCTGTTTCCACCTGCTCAATAAAATGTTAACTTTAATAAGCTACAGCAGCCCTTGTTTCTTTTCCAGTCTATTCTGAGTTTGTTGAAAGTTATGGCAAAGTCATTTTTTAAAGATAATTATGCTTTGTAAATGCTAACTTGATTTCGTAGCAGTAAACACACCTTCTGGTTATGCAGGAAACAAATTGGGAACATATGTCATCCACCAAAAGCCAGCTCAGCTGCGTGTGGCGGCAGCACTGATTACAGATAGCTCCTGTATGCACTGAAAGGTCTGGGAAATGCCTGTTTCTGCCTGCTTGTGTGCAATAAGACATGTATGAAGGCCCCCCTCCTGCTTTTTTGTGGATATCAGCTCTGAAATGTCTGTTCCAGCCGAGCTGGATGTGAGGGATCTGTCACTGTACCTTCAGCAATGACTCTGCTCTTCTGGGTAGAACTTGCAGTACTGGCTGTCCTCCTCCGTGGCACCTGGCACTTTTCACAGCAATCTGGGAAGTATTTGGTGCTTTTTGATATCTTTGGAAAAAGGTTTTATTAAAATACAATTATATGTTTGTTGTTTATTAGACTTTTGCTAGTTTGGGGAAGAACTCACTCCTCTACTTATATTTTTGTCAGATCTGATCATCTCAATGGTTGAGGCTGGATGGGGCCCTGAGCCACCTGATCCAGTGAGTGGTTTGGAACAAGATGATCTTTAAGGTCCACTCCAACCCAAACCATTCCATGATTCTATCTCCATTCTTTCTCTCCTCTGTTGTTATTTATATCAGAAACCAGTGATACAAGCAGATTTGGGGAATATGGGCTTTTCCTTAAAGCCTTAGCTATAGTTATAAAAATGAAAAAATGTGTCTGTGGGCATACACTTACCCTTGGCCTGGAAACCCAAGACAACCATTGACTTTTTCAGGGTGCTTCTGGTGTCAGTTGTGTCTGACCAGTACACGGTCTCAGGTCTCACTAATTGCCTTGTTGATGTCAAACACCGTAATAAAACTTTAAAATGTTTCAAGACATTTAATAATGTCATACAAAGGCTTGTATATAAGGGCATTTATGGGTTACAGGGCAGCCAGTCAGTTATTCCAGCATGTTTTGAAATGAACGAGTCTTCTGCAAGCTGAAAGACCAATACCCAGGGAAAAGCTGCATCTTTGATGCTGTTTTCTATATTTGTACATGATCCAGGACTTATGACATTAGATTTGTACAACATTATAGCCAGAGCATCAAATGCGTGAACTGTTAGTGAGCTTCCTCATAATCAGTCTGACAATATTTCTTCTTTGCAGTTGGAAAGTCAAAAGATTAGCTTTGAAGGAAAAAAAAAATCAATATGTGGCAAGCGTATATTGAATGCAGAGGCTGGAACAAATTCTCCAATGGCAACTATATACAGGAGGAGGTTGTGGTTCTTCAGAAGTCATAGTTTCACAGTTTAGCAAAGATGTATCTGCCTGCCTGGCTTTTGGTTCAGGAGTTTATTTTGTGAACAGAATTTTTTTATTTTTTGCTTGAAGATGACTGGTTGCACATCCTGTGGTATTTTATATATTCAAGTGATTGATCATTTTCATGCAGTCCCCAAGCTGAATGTGTTGATCAGATGCAGAAATACAAGTGTGCAAGATGCCAGGCTCTAGTTAGAGCTGGTTAGAGCTGCATTCACTCACAGCTTGCTGAAGTGCTTTTTTACTCTGAACTACACGAAACAAGCAGCCCAGTGCTTTGCTGTTATCACAGCAGCATTAAGAGTGCTGGAATAGGACTGTCTGTGAGAGAGGTTAAAACTTCCCTGCAGTAAAACTCTAAAACTACTTGGAATTCAATAGGGTTAAGTCCTAGGCAAATACTTGCATAGCAAGCTGAGATAGAATAAATGGCTGTTATCAGTCATTGCCTGTGTGCTTTGCTGGGAAAACCAAATGTACACAGTTTCTTCTGGCATTAGGAGCCAAGCATAGACTTGAATTTAAACTTGAGTTCTTTCCCTTGACTGATGTTCATTAAACTGGTTAATTACTTATAAATGTAATTCCTTCTCCCATCTCTTGATATAAATATCAAGCACATGCAACATAAGGACTGACCTAGCATAATGTTGATTTAGATTTCCCTGCAATTCCAGATCAGGAATGCTATTTGTAGTTTTATGTAATTAAAAAATAATCTCACTGAAGTTGTGCGTCCTATCGGAGCCCATTTGAAGAGCCATGGTAGGAAACTCAGTGGTTACACTTAGAAGCCAGCACACAGAAAAACAGAATGCTATTAAGAGGCTGTCAAAGCTAAGGGAGAAGTAGCAATGTTCTGTTTTCATAGCAGGCTATAAGGAAGTATTAACTGAAAAGACGAGATTAATTTATGTTTTTTGTTTAAAACCATCTGTTATACAGTCAGGGTTCGTTCTCCCACAATAAGCAATGGTTTTGACTCTTGTGATTTTGCAGTCATTTGAACCTGAAGTTCAAAGTGAACTTGTGGGGTCGAGGTGTGAAACCACATGGGACTGAAACTGAAAGGAGTCGTTCCCAGAACCCCCCAAAGCCAACGTGGCCAGGCTGAGCACTGCTTGCCAGGGCACCTACCCGAGCTGCCCCGATGAGCACGCACCCTGCCACGGCTGCCACTCCTGGGCAAGCAAGTAATGCCCCAGGGGGGGGAAAAAAAAAAAAAAGAGAGGAAAAAAAAGTGATTTTGTGCTCAGATTTACAGATTGGGCCTTAGAATGCTTGAGCTGCTGTGTTTTCTATTGATTTAATTGGATTGTAAGTTTTCAGCTCATTTCAGGAACAGATCTGTAATATCCACTCTGCTCTTGCATGTTACCATCTTTGCCATGTTATGGCCTGTGCAGTTCAGAGCCACTGCTTCAGCTATTTGTAGATGCCTGTTAAATGCCCATCAGGCCTTCACCTGCAATCAATAAAAGTTAGAAAATTACTATTCTAATATCTTTTTTCAGATGTTAGAAGGTTTGTAACCTTTGCTTTCTGTAGTTTGAAAGCAGGCACAGAAATATTTAGGATGTTAAGTATGGCTGGTTTTTCTTGCATGGTGCACAAAAAGGCAATTCAGTGAAAGCTTTTAAAGCTATATCCTTCACTTTGTGTCAGCAGAACACGCATTTTTTTTCTGCAGTTTTCCTCCCTGTGTTTGTAGTCTAAAGAAATCTCCGAGAAGTGAGTGATAATGAGGATCAGTTAACAGAGAGAAGAAGCAATGAGAAAGTTCTGGCTTTTTATATATTTTGTTTTAGAATACGAACTGGATAAGCCAGAAAGGATGAAGGTTATTATTAAATAGCCGGAGCAGTAAATCCTGACTCCCATGGCCTTACACGGGCTGCACAAAGCAGCATTGTTGTGCTGCATGGGGGGAGCTGAGGTTTCACACAGAGGTCAGAGTGACTCTGCTGGATGGGGAATGGTGTTTTGCATTCACAGATAAACAAGGTTCAGCATCTCACTGGCCTGACAGAGGAACCCTCACACGTGTTACACCAAAGGGCTGCGAGTGAGGGTCCCGCAGCTGTGAAGCACTGGTGCTGTTTTGTGTTTTAGCAGTGACTGTTATCCCAAAATTTAACCTTCTGAAGTGGCGAGAAGCTTGTTGGTAGAACTAATGCAGTACAAAGCAGGGATTGTTGTTTTGCTGTAGTTCTGACTTGCACTTGTAGTATGAGGTTCTCTTGAATACAAACTGTACAAGTAGTGAGTAGAGTGTGGGATCTACAATGACAAAGCTTGTTGTTAAACCTCTGAGCTCTGGAACCCATATAAATATGCTTTGCATGCATTCATTAAAATAAGAAAGTAGTGCCACTTAGTAAACTCAGCTTTCTTTGAGTGTAGGAGTTGAAGAGAGGGAGAATGGTATTAAGAGGAGAATATTTTAGTCTACGCCAGCTCAGGGATATTGCCACTAGCAGAAAATCCACAAGGGGTAGAGTTGTAATGATGCAAAGCTGCTGCTATTTTCATTTTCTTATGTCTTGCTGATTCAGAGCATCCCAACATGAATTACTATTAATATGGTCTTCTCAGTGCCTTAAGGGCAACCATTAGCAAAAGTAGGTATTGCTACGTGTTGTGGTGTGGGGCAGCAAACCCTACATTTTGGTGGGTACCTGTGTGAGCCTGGGCTTGTGCTGCCTCAGGGGTGCTCAAAGACAGAAGCCAGGGTTGGTAAGGACAGATAAAGGTGGGGTGGAACACTGTGGAGGGAGATCTGCACACCTGTGTCATGCTGAGAGGTGAGTGGCCCTTTTGTCCTGTCACGCTGCTATGGTCCCCCTGTAGGCAGGAGAGGATCTGGTGTGACTTCCCTGGAAGAGCCCTCCTGGCTCAGGACACATTGGCCCAAACCACTCCTCATGGGGAAATAGAGCCAGATGACACTGCATAAGTGAAACCCTACTGTACTGATAGTCTAAAAGTTAAGGTTTTCCTCTTTTTTTTTTTTCCCTCCTTTCCTTTTATTTAGACAAAAAAAATCCCAATTCTGTGTAAGGTTAACTCTAATAAAGCAAGCTGAAATTGTTTCCAGATCTAACTGTTTGCATATTCAGCCACCGCTGCACAGACCCAAGAGAGCTTCTTCTTTATGATTTGGACTACATGACCTTGAAAATTAAAAATGTTGGAATCATGGACATCTCCTTTCCTATCCAAAGCTGATGACACATTAGAATGTTATCTGGGGAAAAAAATAAAGAAAGAAGCAAAGAGGAATAAGTGTGGTTTTGTGTGAGGATCTATATGCAGACTGAAATAGCAATCGGGGGAACCTTTCAAAACACTCTCTCAATTGGAAACAGCACTAATCCTCAGTTTTTAGGGATGTCGCATCACTTCATCACAAACTTAGTGAATTCTGAGGGAAGCTTACCAATGGGGTGAGCACATGATGCTATTGAAGTGAAATGCTATTTCACTGTCACAAGATAGTGATAGTTTGGTGAACAAATATTAAGTTAAAATGGCAAAAGCTACTTTTTTTTTTGGTTTGGTTTTTGGTATTTAAACCCTAAAATAGAGAATGGGGAAATAGATCAGAAAAACACACATCTGTAGAGAACTGAACTTATGGAGGAAGATAAATTTGAACTCATTTTATTGGGAGTAGCACTGTGGAGTTTTTCTACTTGGGAAATTTTAAGGATTTGTTTCCAGTGTTGCCCACACAAATTTTAAAGTATTGGGAAGGAGAGCCCCAGCCCCTCCTCCAAGGGCATGGATCAATTCTTCAGTGAGAGTGTATTAAATGATAACCTTGCCACGTGTAATGTCACGGCAGAAGGAGCTGCAGAGGCACTGCTCCTTCCAGCTCTGTCTGTGCAGGTGAATTAACTGAGAGAACATGGATCTGAACTTTCATATGGCTGATGAGAGTCATCCTGCACAACATGGCCCTGTCACGTTTTTCCCTGCTGCTGTCTCCTGAGACGTCACCACCCCAGTTAAGGCGTAATTTTTCCCCCAGATTTCGTCGTCCCTGCTGATGTAGTTTGAGTAAATGATAGCTTTTTCAGTCACTTGGTTTGGGAGTGGGATTTCTTTATAAATGGAATAATGCAGTCTTTTATGAAGAAATAGTTTCTTTGCCTCAGTAAAATAGTCCATGCTACAGTGCTCTTTTTGAGATCACTTTAAATCAAACTTTCTCTGACTTCTGTGGGAACAGGATTGATCCCTGTAAGGCTTATATTTCCTTGAGAAACATAGCTTTGAGAAAAGCTGCTATTAAGCTCTGAAAGAGTTAAGCAAATTCAAGGCTCTGTGAGCCAAAATTCACTTTTCAATGCGCTTGTTGTACTCAAACGTCAATCTATTTGAAAAGGAGAGTGTCCCAATTATTTAGATGGCCAAAAGAAACAGCTTCAATTCTTTATCACATAAATACACTTAGAAGCGTGATTTAAAACAGATGAAGAGAGAACTGAATTAGTGTTTTGGCTGCTCAGCACAGCCAAGTGAAGGCCTCCTTGGCACCGGCTGCGCCTGCTCCAGAGCTCCGGTCCCGGGGCAGCTCCGAGTTCTTTGGACGTGGTGAAGAGCCCTGGCAGCCGTTCAGCTCCTCGCTCTTCCCCGTGCCCTGCCCTCGGAGAAGGCTCCGAGCAGGGCTGGAGCCGAGCGCGCTGCCGGGGAGCGCGTCAGGGCTGCTGCGCCCTCGCCACAGCCCGTGCTCGTCTGGGATGGCGAGCTCTGAAGTTCCTTTCCAGCTAATTTGTCCGTGTAATTAAGTTAGCGAAATCAAATGTTTTATTAATTTAATAAAATGCGTTTCATGGTTTAGACTGTCTTTAATCCTTTGACCTTTGAAGTCACTCTTTATAGTCTTCAGATTGCAGTAATTTATTTTGGTTGTTTCTGTTGGGAAAACAGTTTAACAATCTGCTTTCGTTCCAGTTTTACATTTTTTTCCCTTAAAGGTAAATGGGATTAGTAAACATCTGCTTCTTTTGAATATTTACAAACTTCACAATCAAGATTTAACAATGCCAACAACATTAGTAGTTTAAATGCTTATAAATATTCACAGACAAATAAATATAGCATTGAGGCACACTGGGCAGGTGTTTCTAATTTCCAAGAGTTTAAGAGTTAGCTGTTAGAACATGGCACATCTTTTATGCAACTCAGAATATATTTAGTGACAGTCTACATGTGCTTTTCACATTGTAAGTAACTCAGTTAACCTACTCTGCCTCCCAGGGCACTTTCACGGGGAAAACATTTGCTCAATTGTATTAAATGCTACAGAGAGTTTTGCCTGTCAGTATAATTTAACTAAAACACACTAGCTCACTAACTCTATGTGTAATTAAATATATGGAGTTAAAGATGAAGTGATGTGAGTTTATATTTGCCTGGCTTTTGACAAAGGTTTAGTCCAATGTCAGGCCTGGGAAAGCAGGAGTCAAGGCAGGAGCCTGTTACTTGCTTAAATGCTTTTCAGCCCCTTAAGACCACTGGATAATACTGATGCAGTTGTTTCCAGTACTCCTTGTCCCACTGGCCAGTGTTAAACACAAGGGGATTTGCTCCTGATAGCCTTCAAAAATTTTACTTTTAAAGTGTCTTTTATTTGCTAACCCAGTGTAAAACGCCTCGGTGCCCAGGCTGTCCTCAGAAACAGCAGCTTTACTCAAAATCTAAATCCTAATTTAAGGTGGGAGGAATACAAAAACTGCACTGCTCCAAGAAGTGAGAATAGATGACAACTCACCAGAGCAGCCATTTGGCCCCTGCTCCTCTGCCCTCAGCATGAGCTTCACCTCCAACCAAAACAGGTGGCTTTGCTCTTTTTGGCCACACTTTGGGTGTTAGGAGAGGCCTCAGCCCCCTCTGTAAATCCTTCTTGCTCTGTGTTCCCACTACTCCTCATGCACACATGGGAAGGAAACACCTCCCTCTGCAATACTTTGCACTCATGTTGGGTGCCCAGACAAGGTGCTATGTGTCGACAGGGTTATGTGCTGCAAAGAGGGGAAATTCACAAAAATGAATGGAGTTTCATAGGGCAGATCATTTGTGTGTGTGTGTGTGGAGCAGCAAAGAAAATGTTCTCTTCCTCTCTTAATTTTCAGACTCTTTGTAAGACTTCAGGAATGAAATCCCTTTGCATTCCACGTTTATTTACACTTCCAGGGCACAGCCATATCAGTCGCAGCCTTGATTTGTCTCTTTGCCTTAGAATGAGTTTTGCTCTGGTTCATCCTTTATCACTTTTTCACAGCGCTTCCAGCAGCGGCTGCATATGGTCTTTGCCCTGAAACTTGTGCCTTTAACAATCAGTTCTTCAAGTTATAATAATAATGAAATCATGCTTAAGAGGCAAAAGTTCCTCTCTCACCCCATTCAGCCCTCTGGCTTTGCTGGGGAAGAATTACTCCCAGCAAATCTTCCCTGTTACCAGGCTTAAGGTATGGGATTCATTTAGCCTTTTCTTCATATTGTTTAAGCTGAAAAAGGTGTTTCCCCCACAAGCTTAAACCCTGAAAAGCTCCCAGTGATGGGTGGGACGGTGAGGATCTGCAGCCAGGCAGAGGGGAGAGCCTGTGGGGCCACCTCGGTGTTTTCTGAAGAAAAACAGCAAACCCACGTTTAGCTTTGCACCTGGACAAACAAAGTTTATCACAGTCTCCCCCACCTGCCTCTGAGTGCCAGAAGGCTGTCACTGTTTAACTGGAAGTGACCTGGCAGCAGTGGCCAGATGGACACTTAGAGCCCAGACTTGTTTTTTATCCAGTATTTGCTGGTTTTGAGGTACTCCCCTGGCAGCACTGGGACTACACAGAACAGAGATCAGAGCCTGGGGAGGAGAATGAGGATGGACAGGCTCTACCCATAGGGAGCAGGAGAAAAGCCTCTTCAACCCTCCCGTGGGTGAAAACCACGAGCTGGGGTGTTTGTCACACCGTTCACAGCTCTGGGGTGAATACAAGAGGATGCAAAACCAACCCTCATTTTCCTGTGTGTGACATTGCGTGGTGCCCTTCAACCAGTTTGATGTTCCAAACTTCTCCAAATGTTTTCTTCTCCTTCAGTGTCAAGGATGGTCTCCCGCCTCAGTTAAATGGTTGGGTTTAGTTTCACATGCATGAGTTGCAGGTTAGATAGTCGAGGATTTTTTCACGTGCTGTGGCAGGACCATACCAGCCCTTTGGGGATCTACTCAGACCTGTTTTAAGAGGAAACAAAGGGCTGCTTGCTCTGTGAATGGAGAAATCAGTATTTTATGCTAAAAAAAGGAATCAAGTTGTTCATATAAAAAACACACGTTAGTCAAACGTGGCAGCAGTGCTGTGGTGCTTCTTGTTAAAAGCAGTATGATTTCCAAAAAAAGATGCTGTCTTGCAAGTACTGAAGTTGAGCTCAGGAGCCATATCTTCTTTTCATTCCTTTACTACACAGTGTTGGGGGGTACTATGCCTGGCTTGAAACAAGATACACTGAATGAGGAAGGCAAATTTTGTAGACTTATGTATGTAGTAGAAAGGGTGAACAAAGCATTTTGTGGCAAAGCCAATGTAAAGAGAAAAAAAAAAAAGAATAGTTAGAAAACTAACACTTCTGAAGTGAAATTGTTGTGTTTTGCCTTTTCAGTTATCTACTTATCACACAAAAATAGCAACAATTTTAGCTCCCATTCTGTTTTCTCAAGACAGCCTGCCCACAGATTTTCTAGAAAATGTGGTTACCAGCTGGTATGGCAGTTCACAGTGCAATTTCTGTTTTACTTCCAACAATCTGGCATCTCATATCTATATCAAGTCACAATTTACCAGGAAATATATATATATATGTATGTAAAAAGGAGTTCTAAATCATAGTAGCATTTTTGGTTTTTAAAAAAGAAATCTAAACAAGCCATGGACTTGAGCCTTGGTTTCAAGAGAATGGCACCGTGGAGGAATAAATAACTGATTTTATTTCAACTTCAAATAAAGATTTTTGAGTGAACACAATCAAGAAAAGGAAAAAAATATTCCTTTGCATTTTAAAGTTAAATATCTGCATACTTAAACATACCTGAAATCTTTCAGTTCTTTGAGAACTTTATGGTTCTTTATGAGATTTCTGTCTTTATCTCAGCCTGACATAATTGGCCTCTGACCCTACCCTGGAGCAGTACTGCAGAGTTCTTTATGTGTTTGTTTGCAGTTTGAATTCTTATTTTGAACACCACTGGCTCAAGGTTACCCTAATAGAAACAGGGTGTCAACAGTGAGAAGGGGGAGGATGGAGTCTTCCACACCCCTCCTTGCTAGAAGATTTGAAGTTCAGGTCTTAATGGCTTCCAGGTGTACCTCTATGTTGCACATTTTTGGCTGTAATCCTGTAGAAACTGGGGTTTTTGCCTTTAAAAATACAGCAGAAAACAAACTTTGAAGTTTTGAAGATTAAATTGGTAAAAATAAACTTTAAATAAGTCGGCTCTTCTTGCGTTCCAAGAAGGGGAAATGGTTTCGGCAGGCTGTTTCTGTCGACTCTCTATTAGTGTTGGAAAAGTGTGAGTGCCACTAAATATTCTGCTGGAAAACTGAAGGCACATATTTCTCTCAACCTGATAAATTTTGCAGCAAGAAACACAACTTGAGTGAATTCTTTAGCAGCACTACAAGCATCTTCAGATACTCCAGAATTGTTTTTCTTGGATGCCTCACATTTTAAAAGCCTTAGGTTCCTTTCAAAGAGTCAGTTAAAGTCTATAAAATTTGATTGCATAATGACTGGGGGCTCTATTCAAACATGGGACCTGGGAGCTGCAAGGTATGTCTCTCACATTTTACAAGCCTGCAAAGGCTTCCTGCTTGCTCGTGAGCCCCACCTTTCCAACGCATGAGGGGATTTTTCTCACCCCATGGTTAAAAGCCCCAAAATGAATAGGGACATGAATTAGTGCTTTGAAGGGCAAGGAAGGTGGATGGCAATTGATCTGATTTTCTCCCACTCAGTGAGTTCCTACACTGTGGCTGTAAGTGGGAGATGTCTTGGGTAGATCTGAATTGGAAATAGGCAATGACTTCTCAATGTGGTGTTACAGTTAAAAAAATATTGTCTGAACAGCTGTAAAACAGCGCTGTTGGACGGCACAGATGCACAGGAAAGACAAATTATCACTGAATCACAAAATACCTGAGGCTGGAGGGATGTGGAGTCACTAGCTGAGGGCTCATTTGCCTTTTTGGGTCTCTGCATGTGTTCCTTAATGGCTCTGCTGCCTGTTCCTGGTCATAAGCTGCACTGATGACCTGCAGCCTCACACACACAGGCTCCCGCATCCCCTTGACCGCCTCGTGTTAGGAGTGTGACCACTATGACAACATTTCCAAGAAATGTCTTGTATCTCTTCTAATCTTCCACCGGTCGTGTGGATATTGTGTTCCTAAGTTTATGTCTGTTTGCTGTACCTCCTGTCTCGTGTTTCTGCTTGCTGTCTCTGAAAACAGCATGAGGACACAAGGGTCCAGATTAGTGCGCCTGATCTGCTTTGCACCACTCTGCTGGCAGAAAAGAGGTACAAATCCACCTCAGCTGGCTGTTTGCACTGGTTCTTGTCTTCAGAGTAGTGCAGAAAGGCTGTGGCGTGTTGTTATGTCCACTCTGAGAACAGACTGTGTGAGCAGCAGAGCTGGATGCTGCTGCAAGCAGCTGGATGCAGCCTGGTTTGGTGGAGGACCAAAGAGTGCTGTCAGGCCAAGCCTTGCTGCCACACTGGCAGTGCTAGTGGGACGAGACAGGATGCCCTGGTATCCTATCACTCTTCCAATGCCAAATCCCTGCCCGCATAGTATTGCTTGTTCCTTGGTTGAGGCGTGAGAGCCAGGTTTCTACATTTACTTCTTGCATCTTCATTTTGAGGCTGCCAAAGTGCCTTTGTCTTTCCTTTGCTATCCCATGCAGAGCCCTGCTCTAGTTAATCTCAGATTACCAGCTCCTGTACTAGTGCTGGTGTAAAGCAGGTTAAGAAGGTCCACTCTAATGAGAGGATGAAATAACTTTATGTATGCATTAACAGAAGTTTGAACTATCTGTATTTCCCTGTTTTGATCAAAAATCACCACTGTTGGTATCAAAGCTGGTGACAGCTCTTTTGTTCCTGAGGAACTGCAGTCAGAAGATGATGTAGGAGAGAAGGCAAGAGGGTCAAATAACAAATGATGAGCCAAAGGAAAAGTTTCTGGCACAGGCAGAGCTGTGAGTGCTGCTGAAATGGGGAGCACCCGACAGTCAGGAGGGAGATAAAGCCAGTGGACAGTTTCACTGCTGGGTGATGAGCAGTGAGTTTTCCCTCTTTACTTCCCCCGATTAAAAATTTGTGGCCAGCTTTTAATGCCAAGTGGAGCTGCCTAGGATTTTATTTGCTTCCCATCAGTCAACATCAGACTTGCTTCTTTATACTTCTCAATGGGAAAAAAAAACCCAAAAACCTGCTTGGTTTCCATTTGCAGCTTTTTATTATCATGGGCCAAGAGGGGAAATGAAAAATCATCTTAATTAAAAAACACTAAAGTCTCATGAAATACATGGTTCTTGTTTTTGAACTGCTTTGTCAGGAACTGTCCACAGCCATTATTATTAATTAGCTTATCTTTTAAATTAAAAATGGGTTATTTGCATTTTTTTAATGGGGAGTTGCTTGATCATTCAGTTCCCCCATATTTTCATGTTCTAAGACAGCAAGTTATGTAAAAAAAGAATCCAGGCAATTTGATTAAAAATACATGGTATCTTTTTATTCTTCTTTTTTACTTCTTTATAAAAAATATGCAAACTTATACAGCTATAATTCTCCAAAAGAGTCTCTAAGCATTTTACAGACACTGAGAGAAGACAGAAAAAAAAATTAAGTCCTTTAAGTAATGTGGTCATTTAAAAAATAGCTTCTCTTCCAGATCATAATTAGGGGTCAAAAGGCTAGAACAGAAGAAAAAAAAATCTAAAAGCTTGAAATTGAAAAATTTTGAAAGACCCTTATTTTCACTCCAAGCTATATAAAGTAATACCCCTTCTCAGTAACAAAATCAATATTTCTTACAGAAAATGAATATTAAAGTCAAAATCAAGAAATTAATATTTTCTAAAACAATAATTTAAAAAGTGATTGAGTTTTGCTAAAATGTACTTTGTAATAGAGAAATCCTCCTTTTTATTTCAAGAAGTTCCCTTAAATGGTTTTGTATTCAGAGGTGCTGAACCCCAGAAAACCCCACTGGCTTCAGCTTGGACTCTGTAAATTCGAGTCAGCACCATGACAGCCCAAACTCCGCATGAATGCACTGGGATAAAGTCACTCTCACCAGCAATGAAAAACATCCACATTTACCCTGAAAAGAGTCAGTTAACAGTGCATAACAGCTCTCCTGAGCTTTTGAAACGTGGTGGGAGCAGAACCGTATGCAGTGGAAACATCCAGACCTAGGGGGGTTTTCTGAGCTGGACTTTCCCCAGGACAAAAGTGTTTGCACCCTTTTGCTTAAGAAATTTACCTTGAGACTCTTAACAGCCACCAGGGATTATTGCTCACTGTTTGTCTTGAGATGATGGGTACTTCCAGCTGTGCCTTGCTTCTTGGAACGGGTGGCTTAACAAATTCTTCTTTCTTTTCTGAATTCTACATGATTATTTACACTAAGTAAGAAAATGTTACTATTCCAAGCTACTACAGTATTCCCAAGTTACTGCAGTATGTTCTGAGGTCTGACTTTAACACCAAAGTAAAGCCATAATGTGCAGGTAGATCATAGCATTTATTTACATTGTCTTGGCTTTTCTTTCTTTTTCATAATAGCACATGATCATGCCAACAGCTCTTTGTGGATTTGCAGCCTCTCTGCCACATTTCCTTATAATTATGCTATTGAAATTTAGTTCATAATTCATTGTGTCTATGTGCAATGTTTACAGGGAACTCAGTTTGGGTTAAATTAAAACCCTCCCATCTTTCTCAACTATGATCCTTCAGTTAGAAATCTAACAAGTGACAGAAAACACTTCTTGGATTCTGCTTATGTTAGTGTAGTAAAAAGGAGATAGGAATATAATTTGAATTCCAGGGTGAAAAGAAGACACCGATGAACAAGTACAGAAATCTGTAACAAATGTTGTCAAATGTTGTGTTGCATTCCAGTAGTCCCAGGCTGTGTCTGCTCACCTTCATGACAGCAATGCCAGGGCTCATCTCAAAGGGACACTTAGATCACATTCAGGCTCCTAATTACATTGTTTGGGTGAGAAGGATTTAGGGGAAAAACAACAAAAAAAAGAGTGAATATACATAATAGAAGTATTTTATAATTGTTTTAAGTGACAAAACAAATGCTCAAACAATCTTTAGCTCCATAATAGCCTTGAGCCAACCTTCCTGTGTCTTCCTTTTTGCTGACAAGTTGCATCACGAGGTAACATGTCATGAACTCACCATTCATTATTGTTTTTGGAGAGACAGAGACCGGAGTTGTGGTTGTGGTAGGAGGAGAAGTACATTATTGAAATCACTTACAGTAAAACCCCAGTTTTGAATATCATTTCACGTCCTAAACAGGAAGTGTCCTACGAAAAACAGCAACAAAAGAAAATGCAAGTGGAAGGCGATCTCAACCCATCAACTTTTGAATAAGGGCCATTGCAGAGAACTAGATGTGGTTTCTACACGAGATTGCTTTTCAGCCTGAATTGTGAAGACCTATTTAAACTTCTTTTCAGCAGCTTTATAAGGATGTCTCCTACTTAGCTATCAATGGAATATCAGCTGCATTCAGCAGCTCTTCGCTTGTTCCTGCTTTGGCAATAAAAACCCTCCAGTCCTGAGCACGTCTCATGACTTTGAACTCGATTTTCTAGCGTGAAGTTAATCAGTTCCTGCCTTTTCACTCTTCATATATAAGTCTTTGTGGCCATCTAGCTATTTCTATTCAGGATTCTGATAGTAATTTTGGTAATTGTATTATTGATGATTTTTCAAATGTAGGGTCAGCCCATAATCTGACCAGCAACTCTCCACATTGCAGTGATCCAGATTCAATTCTAACTGACTGCTGGAGTATTGTAATTTGTGACTCAGAATGGATTAAGCCTACAGGGTTAGGCAAACATCCCAAAGATCCAAATCTCATCTTGATGACTAAGAATAACCAGCTTCTGGCTCTTAGAAGGTTTTACATATCAACAAAGCTGTGCATTTGCATTAACGGCTATCACACCACAGGGGCCTGCTCGTGTTTATCTTGGGAACAACCAGAAGCTGAACATTTAGTTTAAATTTGTTTAAATGTGACTCCTGTTGAAATCAGTGGCAAGCTGTGTGCACATATGCGAGCTAGAACGGTGCCTAAGGACTGCATTTCCACCAGTTTTTCATATCAAAAGCTATGTCTTAGAGAAATATCACGTGATAGATCAGAAAATTGCACATATTAGTATCAAAAATTCAGTTGGAACATACATTTGCTGGTCTCTGCTGTCTAGTATGAGTGACAGGCACAGTTACCATTTTACTGTCAACTTGTGGCTGTGTCTAAAGGCTGCTTTCCAATAGATATTGGTGGCCTAAAAAGTGTACTCATGAGGAAAACCATCCTTTTTGCCCTTTATACAACCCCCAGCTCAAACCTGAGAAAATGGTTGAGTGGGTATGCCTCAGTTTTTGAAATGGTCAAAATGGTTTAGACTTTAACATCTAAGTTTTGAATTTAGTTTTTGCTGCATTCTTGTGTTAGGAGATTCTCTTTTGGCTTCACCTTAATTTTTACATTTGCGTTCCACAGGTGAACAAGTGGCCAGTTACATTTGAAAAACAAATCTCTCTTAACAAGCTGAAAAGCAAAGTTGTTCAGAGACAGAATTACGAAAATTGCAGGGCTTCCAAAAGAAGTTTCTTCTTAAAACAGTTTTTGAGAGTGCAATAGCATATTGGACCAGCTGCACCAAAACCAGGTCATCCCATTTCCCTGCTCCTGTATTTGGGGTTCAATTTTATCTGCCCAGGAAGTTATTCTGTAAAATCACCCCCCTCCCTTTCATTACTACCAATCACAACTATGAGTCTTCTGGGGAGACAGGGGGGAATGGTTTTAAACTAAAAGGGAGTAAGTTTAGATTAGTTATTAGAAAGAAATTCTTTACTGTGAGAGTGGTGAGGCCCTGGCACGGGTTCCCCAGAGAAGCTGTGGCTGCTCCATCCCTGGAAGTGTCCAAGGCCAGGTTGGACAGGGCTTGGAGCAAGCTGGGATAGTGGAAGGGGTCCCTGCCATGGCAGGGGGTGGAACTGGGTGAGCTTTACAGTCCCTTCCAACCCAAACCATTCTGTGATTCCTGCAAACACATCACTCACTGTAATACGTAATGCACAATGTTTATCCTGTGTTTGTTGTGCTCAGTTCCTCTTTGATGCAAAGGAATTTCCACATCTTACCTTCTGTTTACAGAAATGACGATGAATCCCGCAAGCAAAAACATATGTGTGAATGTGTATATTTTTCCACTATGTTGGTAACTGGAGGAAGTGGGAAGTTGTTTTGAATTTGCTCTGAATACCTGGTTTAGTTTTTCAATAAAAACATTGTACATGTGACTACCTTGACAGCTAAAGCAGAAACAGTCTTTCTTTCGTTTGTTTGTGAGTCTTGCGATCTCTTCCATTCAGCCTTTCAAAATAATGAGAGCTCATTGTTCCAAAGATAAATAAGAAATATTGTGGCATGAAAATACGTTTAGCTTAGCCATTCCGGTACTGAAACTTCTCTGAATGAGGAGCAATGCCTTTGTTTTGAAGAGCACTGTTATTATAAGTACAAAAGCCTGTTTTGACCAACTTTCTTTTGAGTTGCCCCCACATCTATTTGAAAATCCTGCTCCAGACACACAGACAAAGCCTGAGAGTTTGGCCTGTCTTCTTTAGCCTTCATGTTTTTCTTACCTCACCCCTTATACCTTTAACTCTGGCATCAATATACTTTATTGTTTTGCCTCAGCTAGTGGAGGAATCAGTTCCCTCTGTGGAGCTGGCAGCATTGGTCTGGTGTGTCTGCAGTCCCCTTTTGTCTGTTTGGGCTGTGCCTCTGCTTGCCTTTGTTGTTTGTTTTTGTTTTGTTTTTTTTTTAACCATGAAATATGGAGATAAAATGACTGAATCAAGGCAGGAGTCTTTAAGGGCAAAACCCAATAAAATGTCTACATTATGGGAAAGCACTTGAAGGACCTGACAACTTATTAATCATAAAGGGGAAGACTCAGAGTGCAGCTTCTCCTCATTTACGGAGGTTTGCTCTCTAATAGCATTTAGAAGTTTGTTTTACCCTGTCTCGGTGAGAAGAAAAGGCAGCTTTAACAATTCTGTCTCCCTCAGCAGTGCATTTGAATTTTTGTTGCCTCCCTTCGGCGTGCTGGTCAGAGGTCAGGGAGAGCAGGATTAGTTGACCTGTGTTGACAGAGCGGGTGATGGATGAGCAGAGCACAATGCACAGCCTGTTTGCACCACAGTGGCAGCAATGCTCATGCAGACTTTACACCTGCGCTGAGCCGAGGGAGAGCATCTCCTGCCGTCCTGCTTTGCTAAACCACCACTGGCTCGCTGAGGACTTGCACATTGCATTCCCTCCTGTGGCCCTGTGCTTGTTCCAGAGAGTGAGTGAGACTGGCCATTTGCTTTTTATTAACAGGATTTGGGAAACGCCGAGGCTTAATGTGGTAAGGTCAAATGGTTTGAATTCTGAGTAATTGCAGAGGATGGCACGAAACAATGCTAAAGCTGTATTAAGGAGCACATCTTGTGTGAAGAATTGGACTTTACACCTGCCAAAACTCACACCCTTGATTATTCCTCTTCTGCTTATAATGATTTCCTTCATACTGGTGACACTTTATTCAGGGGTAGCAGAGGGAGCCCTGCAGATCCACTTCTGTGACTGATGAAGTAAATACACCATCCTGTACACAGTTTCTTTTCAACTGGGAAAAAAAAACCCCAAAAAATCAGTTTGATGCTTAAAAAGGACCTAGAGGCAGAGTCAGGCTTTGTGAAAACCCATGGTTTGGAGAGCCTACGTGACCACTAATCCATCTCCAGTTCAGCCCTCTTTCCAAGTGGATAGGTGCCGGCTGAGCTGTCAGTCAGGACAGGCTTTTGGAAGGGAACCAACACACACTCAGTTTCTCTTTCTCTTCCTCATTAGCAGTGAAAATCATCCATCATAACCAGGAGCGTGGAACCAGTGGTGGTGGCAGATCTCGTGGGAGTATCTGCATCCCCTGAATGGTGCAGCCAGGTTACAAGACTGAGGCAAGGGGTGGGCTGAGGTTGAGCCAGTAGAGGCATCCAGTGTAAGAATGTGGGTTTATGCAGGTCCACTGGCCACAGACCACTGTGTTGGGGCTTCCCAGGAGCTGCAGCCTTGACTAGAGCCCGTTAGTGAGAGTAGAGTCATAACCCTGAAAGATTTGTCAGGCTGGGGTAAAGTCAGTCCAGGCAGAGCTGATCAGGCTTGCTAGGTTGATCTCAGTGGTTACGAGGCAGAGATTTGACACTGATGGCACAAAGATTAATTTGGGAATCAATAATCCAATTAAAATTAAACAATCTCAGAAATTAAGGCAGATAAATTCACGTGACTGTGAGCTATGAGATTTGCCGGGGTTCCCCAAACATGGTTTGTTTCTTTACTTTTAATAGCAATACTCATACCATGTATCCAACAGTTTTCCTGAGACAACCATTCCTGATGCATTCCAGTGCGCTCTTTGGGGGAGGGGGAAGGAGCAGTGAGACCTCCATGGAAAAACAGAGCCTGGCATTCACTTTATGGACACACAAAAATAGAAGAGTGTAAAAAATATCCTGCAACATGTCTTTGTGTACAGTAGGCCCGGCACGTCAAGACTGCTCTTGTGATTGAGTGAGAATCAGTTCAGCCAACACATGGATTCCTCCTAGAACTCCAGGAGTGTCTCTGGAATGTCCAGAGACAGCAGCAGACGACTGTGCAAAGCTGCCAGTCTGCTGTGGACACCAGCAACTAACTCAGGACCGTATTTAGGGCTGCTTTCTGCTTGTCATAGTTGTGTCTGTTGTATTGACTTTCGCTAAATATGTCCCATATTCTACAGCCAGAATGTCAGGTCGTGTTCATCATGAATCTCTGAGCTGCTAAATCGTCGTTAGAAAGGAAACTCAAGGTTTTTAATCCAACTGCTGACAATACTTTCTTTTGGCACCTCTTGGTAACTGAGATATCACCAAGCTTTTTTGTGTGTGAAAAATAACAGCTGCTTTGTCACTACCAGTTAAATACTGATGGGGAGGGAGGAATACGTGGATTACTTTTCAAAAATACCATTTCTGATTCCATATACATGTTATTTTATGTGGGAACATGGAATTAAATTAGAAGATGATGTTGTTAGGAAACAGGAAAAGTATTGTGGTGGGGTCTGTGGGAAGGGAACACTGGCCTGGCTAGTAGCTGGGTAAGAGCATTTCCAAACTCCAACACAATTTACACAGCTATTTTTCCAAGGGTCTATAATCAAAACTTCCTTGAGGGTGTTTCTCACACTGTATAATTTAGACAACAACTCTACATATCTAATTTAGATGCAATTCAGAAGACCAAATGAGTTTAAAGTCAGGTTAATCCACCTTGGTGTTGGTGTGGTTGCTTTTTCTGGGTGTTGTCCTGAATCAGTTCCATCAGCCAAAGCTCTACAAGAGATGATTATTTTCGTTTACGTGTCAGAGTGACCCAGCTGCTGCCCTGAGAGAGTCTGCACGTGATGGGGCTGGGTGGCTCATCTGGAGTCGAGACAACAGATGTGCAAAGCTGTCCTACAGCAATGAAACCTTTGTAGCAATTGATCTGTTGTTGACAATGGAGAATTAATGTGGCTTTAACATTTTGAAGAAGAAAATTATTTCCCACTTATGCTTTTGATCTTGTCCTGGGAACTTGATATGACTTTGACCCCCATAATTCTTGCCCCTGGTGATGACAGACTCTTATCACTAAAGGTATATACTCATTTTGGATATGTAATGATTGTAAGAAATGTGATTGCCATCCAGCTCATATGTAGACCTTTCATACCCCATCTAAATACTTTAAAGGCTCCGTTTTCTACTTGGCAATAAGTGATATGCAATCCTAGGCTGCAGAGCCTGGGTTGGATGTACAGGTGGGTGCATACACAGCTGCACATTTGGTAACCTTGGGTGAAATCGTAGCTTCACACAAGCAAATTCATATTGCCTTTACTGAAACCCAGACTTCACCTTTTATAGCAGGTAATTAAAACCAAAGGCTACTTACTGAAACACAAGCTTGACCTTACATGGTTTCCCAGTGCGAATGGTAAGAAACAATGACCATAGTTCCGCTTCAGTGCACATTATTAGAGCTCACAGGGGTAGCCTTGGAGGTGTTTAAGTTAAAACTGAATATGGATGCCAACTTAACTGGATGCAAAAGTAAACGCTGTAGAAGTAAAAGTGGACAAAACTGTTCATGTTTAAAAGAGTACAGTGCTTATTCTAATAATGACTGTTTTGATTCCTGAAGATTTAGCACTGTCATATCCTCAAAAGATCTTTTTTACTAGAAATGAAAAAAAAATTGTTAAAACAATGAATAAATAAATCTACTCAAATTCGTTAATTTTTTTTTTTCACAGACCCAATTTCTTATTAATTGGAGTTCTGCCAGCCTTTTTGTTAAGTCTTATCTATTTCTTGCAACAGGTTGGTTGTTGTTTTTTTTTTATAGGTTATGTCTCTTTAAGTAAAACCGTAGTGGATGTCATTGGAAGGAATATGATTCATGATTTAGGGAGACACTAGGAGACATAAGTTCCTGGAAAAATTGGATAGGTTTTCCTGCTTCTCACAGTTGTGAGTGGATAATGGCTATTTAAATTCTGCCTTGCCTGTGGTTGCCAGCATAAATAATCTCTGTTTCCAAGAAGTAAATTTCATATTACACTTTTGTCTTTAGTAAGCCCAGTGTACAAGTTGCATTTTTTAGAGGCAGACCTCCTGTTATCCATATATCACTGTTTTTAGAGAAAACAGTATTCCCTCTGACATTTGTAAGATATCATCATGTCATGTCATCAGCTCATCAGCTTCATATATTATCTTCCCTGGCGAAAATAATGTATCCATCCAAATGCCAGTGACCACTCCCATAAGAAAAATAAATAAAAATAAATGCCAGAACTGACCATTCCTGGGACAGTCTGGAGTACAAGAACCAGTTTTCAAGGGACTTCCTAAATCAAAGCTGCTAAATCTGTGAATACACTGAATATCATGCATTTGTCATGGGGACATTTCAGTAGCTTTACATCCTACACAAAGTTCAAGAGAAAGCTTAGTTCTGGAGGCCTCAGAGTGGATTTATTATTTTTCAGTACTTGTCAAGAACTTGCATCTTAGTGGCAGGACTTTTTTCATAAAGTTACTGGGTTTTGCTTTTGCTTGTATTCCGAAGAGAGACGGCGGCACTTCTGTACCACAGTTTATCTCACCTTGGGGTAAATGGCTAATTTAGGCCAGATGAAGAGTTCTGAAAAAGTGCCTTTTCTGCACTGATGGTAAACGAAGTCTAGGAATTAAGATGAGTTATAGACATCTACGTTGGTCTCATCTGATAACAGGGAAGATGATGCTTACCCCACATTACTGGTCCCTCAGGACCATGAGTGTGGCTTTTGCTGCCCTGAGGGCCAGAAAATAGCTCCACTTTTTTGGGTGGAAATGAGGTCCCTCTGGAGCCAGGTGGATTTTAGCCACTGAGTCCAAAGAATGGAATTTATTCCAATGCATCAAGACACTTGATATTCCTCTGCATCCTGTTGATGATTCTTCACATCTGTCGTGATGGTATGGTTTGAAAATCTAGCAATAATTTTCCCTTCCAATTATCACAGTAAATAGCCATTATAATTATCACCTATAATTTGTTTGGCCTTTTTTTTTTTTTTTTTGCTTTCAAGATGAAATTGTTGCTGTGGTTGTTACATTTAATGCTTTTGCTGATAATAGTTTGTTTCTCCCACATGTTGGGCCCATCTGTATTGGAATTTTATTTTACCAGAGTAAGTGAGCAGAACCCTGACTTCCTGATGTCAGATCCCATTTCTAGTGCATCGTTTCACTTCAGCCACCATGGGGTTTATATCCATATTGTATTTGGAGTCTATCAAGTATTTTATCCCCTTCCTGAGTGATCAGGACTTCAGGAAAAAGTCAAGCCTGTTCTGAATTATTTTCAAACATACTTTTTGAAATGATGTACTGTGTGATTCAGAGAGAAATCAGTTTTCAGTAGTGATATGCATCTTAATTCCTTTATTTTCTACATTATAAACACACATCTGTTCAGAAAGGAAACACATTAAATATCCCTCCTAACATTAGACATATCGATTGAAAATTTGTTCTGAGTTGGCTCAAGTGTCAGTAATCTTGACAAGTTTTCCAAGAACTGATAAAATGAGTCCTTGTACTGCTGAAATGGATTTTGTGTGGATAGATGTTTATGCTTTTAACATTAAGATAGCTGCAAGCCGTGCCTGGATAGACAAAGGTTATTTCTTGCAGGGATCTTTATTTTATTTGGCTATTGGAACTACCTGAGTATTAACCTTCTGACCTGTGCTGGCTACCTGAAGACATAATGTCCATAATTGTTATACTGAAAAGAAATTGTAGGAATTAATCACAACAAAACTGTGAATTATTTATCTTTCTTTGATGCAGTATACCAAATTGGGGTATGCCACACATCAGCAGCAGCCTCTAACTCTCACCATAAGCTGGGTGAAACCAGAGAGCTGTCACTTCCCTCAGGGTCCCCTCCTGCTCCTCAGAAGCTGAGTCTAAGCACTGATCACGCAGATAGATAATTACATAGCTAATTGTGGTGCTTCAGAGAAATGGGGTCATTTTGTCTACAGTTGTGTGTGAGGATGAATGAACAGAAAGTGGGGGGACTTGTGTAACATAAATGTAGCCCCTGTTCACAGCTGACTACAGCCACAGCATCCTGATTGTTCAGCTGACTGTGCTGGAACAGAGAGATTCACCATTGAACTCCAGCTCCCGAGGTAGTTTCCAGATAAAGCTACACTGAACGTGTACAAACACATAGGTATATTGAGGTTATGGCTTTTTTTAGACACACCAGCCCCCCTACTCCAATCCCATCATCATCATGCTGAATGTATTTGAGTTTGCAGCATTTGGGGGTGTTATTTTTGGCAATAAAGGGAGTTTGCTTCAGAGTGTGCCGTGGTGGCACTCAGCTGCCAAATTAAAGCAGGAATTCATAAAGGGTGCAAAATAAGGATAAAAGAACAAAAAGAAAATGAGTGCTTCTTAGCTTGGTATTTCTTTAATTTCACGTAAATTTCACTAAGTAAATATGCCTTAAAAGTGAATAAAATTTTATTTCACTTTAACAAGAGAGTATAAAAGTTAAAAAGGTCACTGTAGTAATAGACTAATCTCAATTACCAGGGCAGCCGGTGAAACCCACAACTCCCACCTAATCTCATTCGGTGCACACGCAGTGCACCGTTTGATTTCCAACACGGCTAAATGAAATTATAAAGCAGTGTTAAATTTATTAATCATTTAATTAGCTAAATGTTCCTGCAACTACTCGTGAGATGAATGGCATGTCATTTTCTAATGCAATTTGCCTCTCAGCCAGGCAGGGTCAGGAGGGAAGCTACTGGCATCTTAAATGATCTTTTTTATATTGCACCTTCTATTAAGGGACAGTGTGATATCGCTGATTATATTTGAGTCTTGTACACAAGGCCAGGGAGTTTTCTTGTTATAATAACAGGTTATATTTAAACCAAAATAAAAGTGGTAAGATCCGAGGAGTGAACAATTAACCCATCTGTGACTGTGTTCCTCACTGTGGCTTTGCAAGGCAAATCTTTTTCATATTTAACAAGCCAGTGAACAGTGTGGGAAACTACACCAGTAGGTATTAAAGCAATGCTCAATCTAGTTTTATTTCTTTAAATTTACTCAGTTGTGAAGGAATTTGTGGACTGAAAATTCTCCCAATGCCAGGTTAGTGTAAGCCGTCTCATTGACTCAGAATTTATTTGCACTTTCCCTATTATTGTAGGGGAATCAAAGCCTTTCCTGGTCTGTGCATTCAACAATTGCTCATTTTTGTGAGTTGCTCAGCTGGGATTTTTGGCATGTTTATGTGTGCATGTCATACCAGGTTGATAGGATTATATTTTTTTTCCTGATGTTTTGTTCTGTAATTATTTTTCCACTGCAAAAATTAGTGACAAGTAGGATTCAGCAAATCTGTTTGGATTGACACCAGGAGGTGAACCATGCTGCTTGGAGGGAAGTATTCCTCAGAAACCTGCAAGTGGATTGTGCTGGTGTGAAGCTGAAGCTGCCCAGTTAAAACACATAGAAAGCAATGATATTTTAAGGTACTTATTTCCCCAGGTTTATAGTAGAATATAAATAAATTTTCTTTATGCATTAGGGGTTTAATTTCAGATCCTGGAGCATGTCCTCTGCATAGTAAGCATCTGTGGTGAGCTCCAAGCCAACGAGAAGATGCATTCAGCTTTGTACATGCTGGGATCAAAATGCCAGCAATGTGTCAAAATATTTGCCTCTACCACAGTCAAATGACACAGCCAAAAATAAAGCAAGAGGACCTAAAGCAGGAAGCAGTGGGAGATAATCTTAGCATAAGTGGTAAAAAAAGGCTGTCAGTTATTATTTATAGTACAGAAACATGTGTAGACCTCTTGGAAGCCAGGCCCTGTTGGCTTTGTACTGCATATGCAGCTGATGAATAACTGTCCAAACCCAGAGCCACGCAGCTTAATTGCAGCTTCTGAAATACAAATTGTCACCCCGGGCGCTGTACACAACCCCAGTGCAGTGGCTACCACCAAAGGGTCGTTCTACTCAATTTCCAGCTCAGCCTCTGGAAGCGTTGGCTGACCCCACTGACAGGAGGAGGACAAGAGCAACCACATTTACTCAAAGGTTGTGTTTTAGATGCCTAACGCTGTGTGGGGTAACCCTGATGTATGTTAGAAATGTAGGTGTGTATATGATGAACAGGTGAAGCAGGAGGAAATGTTTAATTTTTGTTGGGAAGTGCTGATCTCACATTGAAAACAGACAGAAAATGAGTGAGATATTTGATGTTTTATTAATAGAAATAGAGATTTTTTTTCTTATGAAGTCCCATAGTACAACCCAGCATGTTTGTGAAAACTGTGAAACTTGAGTGGACTCTTGGCCTTTTTCAGAGCCCTGTGTACTTATTTTCTGCTGGCTTTGGGGATAGTGATTTGTTTGTCCATTATTTGGGAGATACAAAGTGCACCCCCTTGCAGGGAAGGAGCAAAACACCAAATGTTGAGGCACAACCTTGGCAGGAGAACGTGCTGGAGAGCTGCTCTGCGCGGCGTTTCCCCTGGTACCCTGCACCTGCTCTTCATTAGTGCTAATGAATCCAGAAAGTAAAACATTTTGTACTAGCGAGTCATATTGTTCTCTCTTGGCTGTGACTTCACTGTGGATCAAATTAAGTGAAAAAAACCGTTTTTACTAAAGCTTTAATTTCTTTTCCTGGGACACTTTGTGTCTTGGGATAGGTCACTTAGCACCTATGGGATGTAGGATGGTATCCCATTAACTTCTCTCTCATTAGCAAGTCTCCTTTTGATTTAAACTAGGAGATGTGGGGCTTCCCTGAGAGCTTTAATTCCCAGCCCACATGCAATTTACGTGTTTTTCACTTCCCCAGTTGTAGAAGATGTATAATCATACTGGGGACAATCTTGTGTAGCTAAATCTCCAGTGCTTGTCTAGCACCATAGGAACCCAGGGAAGGAATAGAGCTTGTAAGTCAGAGTTCTTATTAACATTACTTAGAAATTAGATTACTTAGAAACAAGAAGATTTGGGATATGTGTAGGTTATTTTTTTGCTTGTTTTTCTGCTGATTTAGGTCAACTGCACTCTTGGTCACAAATTTTTGGGCTGCCTGTGGCAAACTTGTATCTGTTTTCTCACAGCTGCACAGTACAAAAAAAAAGTTTTGAAAGCAGGGATCTGCAGATGTGAAGATTTATTTGAGAGGTAGCCACATACTTTAAAATAGTCTTTGTTTTCATGAAGGCAGGGTTCCTTATGGCCAGCACTTTAGTACAAGGGTTGTTTCATGTTCTCTGTGTGTGTGTGTGAGAGAGCGGTGAATACACACAGCAGCTTTGCATTTGAGCATCTTGGAAAGCACCTCTGATCCATACACGGCAGGTTGCAGCATGTGCATGTTGCCTATTACACACTACATGTTTAAAAAGAGTTTTATTTTCTAAATATTTGGCAAAAAGGTCTGGTTAGATAATTTGCTGGCAGAAAAACACAAAGCAATATTCCTCTCCTTGTCTGAGTTCAGTGCAGATAAATACAGACTGCTGGGGCTTCACCCACTGGGTTTCCATTCACATTTTTTAACATGTTAAATATTTCTGGCTAACCAGTTAAAACGGTGAGATGAACATGATTGCTTTTAGATTGCAGCTATAACATCGAGTGAATTTTATAATAAGAAGCCATTTTTTTTTTTCCCCTGCCGAGCTGCCCTTGTGGCTGCCAGCCTGACTTTGAGGTCCTCATTATTGTGGGTTTAAATGAAGGATGTTCATCCAGGCAGGGCGGGGGAGGCCAATAGACATCGGTGCCGTTATCTGGTCCTTCTATCAGGCCAAGTGACAGGCTTCTCAGGGAAGAATGCAAAGCTCATGGTGGAGACCTCAGCCTGACACAGAAGGTGACTCCCCTGACTCTAACCTTGAAAGGAAAAAGTTCCCACTTTATTAAAATGAATTTCGAAAGGGCCGCTCTGACAGCTGCATAATTAAATATTGGAGTGTCAGCGATAATTTATTCTGCTCGCATTTGGTGGTCAGAGCCTGCTCACTGTAGGGTCAGCAAGCACAGTGACAGAGCCAAGGATACACTGGATTACGGGGCCCTTTAGCCGTGCAAGTGAAAGGAGAGACTGTAATTTTTATTTAAATAGAGAAAACAAAGCAGCAAGGAGGTGAGCAGGCTGTGAAGTGCTCTCAGTAGCTGCCTGACAAAAATTGTTAGGGATAACATTGGAACTTGTGCCGAAAGTGCTTTGTCTGGCTCCAGGCGCTGTGATTTTTTCCAGCTTTGCCTCTTTTGGGATCCAACTCGCCTGCTAGGACCAGTTCCATGGTAGGAATTAACCCAGCAACAGTCAATACAATGTGCATCCCCACTCATAAACAGTTTTCTGTAAAATGATCTAACTGGCCTTGAATATGTATGAAACAAGTCAGAGATAGGGAGTGTAGAGAGTTCAAATTGATCCCGTTAGCATTCCAAGTGAAACACCAGCCATGAATATTCTTTTCAGAGGGCAGTGGCTGCTGGAAATCAACATCTAACAAGCAGTTTTCCCAGAAGAAGTTTAAATAAAATGGCTATGTGCCCTTATGCCCAGTCAGAAAGCAGGAAAGGTCACGCTGGGAGCAGGGCTTTCGGCTGATGGGCATCTCCTTTGGAGGAGGTTGTTGGGACAAGGCTGTCGCTTTTCACTCTTAGATTGCTGGTAATTGAAGCTGACATACCAAAAATATACCCTTTTTGCACACACCAGTCTTTCAGCAAAAGCACATTGCTCACACAAACAAAATAATTTGCAAAGGCATTTTGTTTTTCTCTTTCTTGCCTCAGCTATGAAACACCTATTTTCCACATTTTCTTTGGAGCCTGCTTGAGCTCAGGTTTGCTAGTTTTCATCTTAATATCATGTAGCTTTTACAGAAGAATTTACTGAATTCCTTCAGCACCTCCATAGTTACTGAATCAAAAGCTGATCTTATTGTGAAGGATGAATTCTGGTCTTGTGGCTCAAACACTGGATGTGAACACAGTGTTCTCAGCTCAGTTTTTAAACCACCTTTAAACTGTGAGCCAGAAGGTCTCTCTGTGACTCAGTTCCTCATCTGTAAAATGGGAATAACACTGCGTTTCATGGGATTGCTGTGAGAATAAATACTTTGGTGTTTATACTCAGTTTTTGTCTTTCTGAGCATAAAAGAAAATCCCTACTTGTGTTTCTGCCTTCTTGCTTGAAGAAAGACCATGAAAGCATCTTTGTCTGCTTGATGTCAAGATACAGACTCTTAAAGTGACACTTGAGCATCTTTAATGTAATTCTTTGGGCTCCAGACAGGCATGTTCCCATTGCTTAGATCTGCGTACCCACCTATACCTCCTCTGGTTACATTTGCTGTATGTTTGTAATGCAGAATGTTCTCTCTCCCCATGGGAAAGATGTGCTGGTTGTATGACATTTTTCTCCTATTAAGGAGGCATGTTCAAATATGTTCTGAAGTGGTTTTTTTTTGAAAATGTGATGGTCAGGTGGAAAGAGAGAAGGAGCATTTAATGTTCATATTTAGAAGCAACAAACAAATATCCATGCTGGCCTGCAAGGACACATATATAGTCATGCCTGGTGTTAGATTTCTGTTTTCCTGGTTTTTTACAAGCCTGGTTTGTCTGGAAATCTCTGACTCTTCCATAGTGTCTGCAGTGCATGCTGCAATTGCACAGAGCTTGTTTTGTAAAACCAGATTTTAAAAATTTTCTCTTTTTTTTTTTTTTTTTTTTTTTTTTTTTTTAATGTAATTGCTGCTCTGCAGGGTTTTGCACCAACGCAGCTGGAGCCATTTACGGATGGGTGTCAGAGTGCCCAGTTGACCCACCTGTGGGGGAAGGGGGTGTAACTGGTCCCAGCATGGGGAAGAGCTGCAGCAGGGATGAGGAATCAGCCTGCGAGGCCTGACAAACACGTTGGGCATATGTCATTGTCAGTCGAGTCAGGCTGGGGACAGGGCTGTGGTTTAAAAATGATAACCAAGCTTCATAAATCAGAATGCTCCTGCTGCAGTCAAACTTCCTTGGAAAGTCTTTGAATTTGGGTAGTGCATACTAATAAATGAGCACTGGCTGCCTGCACCAGGCTCCGGCAGAGCTCCCCCAAGGATGGATGAGCAGCTTCCATCGGCAGCAGGGACACGGTGATGATGACTAAAACAAGCTGTCCCTCCAGAAAGGGAAAAGGCAGAGTGATTATAAGTTGACCTAATATTTTTTGGCTTTCAAGATAAACTTTATGGGCCTGATTACGCAGAAAGTATTAGGCCGTGGCACGGAGCCTAAGCCAGGGGGTGAAGTCCCGGTGCGGCTGGAGCCAGTGGCAAAACTCCCATCAGTTCAGCAGGATGAGGATTTCATCCAAAGTTCACAGTGGGATAATTAATGTCAGCTCAGTACTGGTAAAACACAAGTAAATCTGTCCTGCTTGTAGCTTGCAAACTTTTACAAACAGCTACAGGCTTAGCTGGAGTTGTTTTTATTTTACTTTGCGATATAAACCCTCAACAGCAGAACTTTCAAATGAAAGCCCGTTATTACTTTCATACCATACTCATTGCTCTGAGAGTGGGAAATTTCCTCTGGATCCACTGACCTTCAAAACAACAGGAGGAATGGTAATAAAAATGTGGTGTTAAAGATGGTAACTGTGAATTAACATCCCAAACTCCATTTCAGCATTGCTGTTTTGAGCTTTGTGTCGCAGGCAGGCGACTGCTCGGCTCACACAATATCCCAGGGATTTCACTGGGACTCTGCATGTCAACAGTAATCTGTCTTCATGCTACATGATTCGGGATCAGGTCATTAGTTTATACTTAGAATTAAATATTCAGTTTGATTTTAGCTCTGTGAAATGAGAGCCGAATATATAACACCTGATTTCAGAGAGCCTTGTAGTTTTGCAAGTCTCTAAAATCCATGGACAGACAGAAACTGCTTTTATTCCTCTGCCCCTGAAATGATTATAGTTGGAATGTTATTGAGATTATAGTTTTCTTTAGATGTCTTGGATTATTTTCTAAATCCATTTCTAACCCCATTTCTCTGTGGCACTTAAATAAATGAGAAGAAGTGAAAGATTTTTAATTTCTAAGAGAAAATGCAAAATTATTTCCTAAGCGCCTCCTTTCATCCTCTCAGATTTCCTCAGAAAAAGAATATGATGACATCCTGATAGCTATGAAACCAAAAGAGAGCTGATTTGTACTTTGTAGGGAAATATGGCCTGAAATTACATGTCTAATGTGTGGCAATTTTTAGCTGAATATCTATGCCTGGTTTCCTAGTAAAGCAGACTTTGCGTTGGACACACACAGACTGAACTGAGTAATTTTAATTTAATTGAATCTTTTATGTAGGCATTTTCCTTCTAGGGAACCTTGGCTAGTTATTCGATTGTGAAACTTTCAATAAAATAGCAAGACAGCTCGTCAGGGATGGAAGGAAAGGGGTAATATTTAAATTATGCTGACTTTGAAGACATTGCTTTTGATCCATTCCTCAATTTAAAAAAATATATATATATTGGTGTTTAGTATTTAAAGATTTCTTTCTGTGACTACTTTTTTTCTCAAAACACTTATTCTATAGATGCCCATTAGATTATTATGTCTCCTCCAGGTTACTGGTGGGGACAAGAATGCAAAGTGTAGCATTTAAAATTGTATTTCCTCACCTTCTTTGTCTAATTTGTTTAATTGCTTTGGATGCTTTTTGTCCCTGTAAAGGGAGGTCACCTAAAATATCTTTAAATAATCACAGTTAATCTAGTGCAAGAAAGGCAATCCCAGCACTTGTGCATTCAGGCCTTTAGCTGAATCAGTTCCTGAACAAATAAAGCCCCATTCTGCGAGACAAACCTTGACTTTTTAAAGCCTTTCTGGAATTGTCACAGGGCGGAAATATGATGAGTTAAAAAGCAACACCAGCACCACGCGGTTGGGTGAGTAGGTAAATCAAGATAGGTTTTGTCTGGAGTTCAATTCAAAGGGATGCAGATCCTCTGCTCTGAAACTGGAAAGTTGCCATTCTTAAAGTTTTTGTGAATAGCTTTTAATTTTCCTAATTTTAGAAGAAACCTTTAACAGAAAGTGTCTGCCAGCAGAAAATTACCATATTGAGCTGAGGGAAGCACACAGTTCATCATCCCCCGCCTGACCCTGCTCTGTTTACTCTGCCGGGGTAGGAGCAGTGGCCGGCCAAGCTCTGCTAGGCAGAGTGTATTACCCTGTCAGGGAGAGGCCAGGCTGCTGGATTCACCCTGAACAAATTACATACCTCACTACATCTCCGAGCAAGGTAGCAGGGTTATAACTCAGTCTAAGCACCATTCACTCTTCTATTACCTTCATAACCAAGGTCATACTAATCAACTCAATTACCAGTCCTCTTGGACATTTTCATAATGTTTTCTGCTAGTTGCTCTCCTGTGAAAATCTCCCGGTCTAAGCAAATTAATGCCATTTTTATAACTATCTGCATTTCAGGTACAGTGATCATCTTTCAAAAGGCTGCTTCATGGCAACAAATACCAGCCAAACGTTAGAACAACAGGGATGGTCAGCTATGTTCTTATCTTGACCTCCTTTATTGTGAAAACAAGTTTAAATATGCCTTAAACAAAGACATGTGTCAGAAATGAAGGATGTATGCTACTGTAGCTTTTAAGAATCTTCAGGTCATATAGGAAGGCTGATCAGGAAGCCTCATTTAATGTGTTGTTTAATTTTTGGAAAATCCTTTAAATGTCACATTTGGTGTTTCAAATGGAAAGGCAATCTTAGACTATCTTTCTTTAAAAGTTTTCTCAAAGTCTATCTCCCTAATTTTTTATGTTTCTCTGAATGATATTCTCAAAACTTCTCCCTGTCCAGGGTTTTAGTATAAATACTAATGCCTAAATATTTAATTTGGAAATTTCTAATTGCACAGCTACATCTTTTAAAATCTCCACAAAGTATTATGGCACCGGGCAAAACAATTAGAGGGCACTAATTTCTTGTTAATTTATATTTCTTTAGGGCTAAATTGTTCCCTTAGGCAGATTTTCCCACTGGAGAAATTCATTTGGTCCCTCTTTGGGACATTAGTGTTCGGTGGAATAAACAAGACACTTTTTATTCTTCCTAATTCTCGGTGGGAGCTACTGAGACACAGCTCTGAAGTCTTGCCCTTCTGTGATTCCTTTGAGTACAGATATTTCATTTCCCTTAGACCCAAGTCTCCGCTAACCCCTCACAAAAAAATGTTTTCAGTAGAGTCTAGTTCCTACTAACTTATTTTAAAATAGGCTCAGTGCATTTACAGGTGGTGTATGTTATTTCTAGCCATGCCCTGTCCTTCTTGCACCACCTCAGAAGCACCTATGATCCCCTGAGCTTCCTTGATTCATCCTGGGGTAACAAAGAGGGTAAATATGGCCCAGCTGGTGGCCCTGACCATGTGCTGGGAAAGGGTCTTGTCCATCCTTGTCAGGCTGAGCCCGTTTTTGTGTAAAGTGGTTTGGCTATTTCGTGCACCCTCAAAGTTCAAGGCAGCAAACTAACTTTGCTCTGCTCCATAGTCTCAAAAATTTGTCACCTCTACAAAACAAGACCTACCTTAAAAATTAAAGTGTTTAAAATCAGCATTTCTGAGCCCCTACTGAAAGCAGCCCTTCTGCAGAAGCATGAAAAAATCCATCATTTTTGCAGTAAGAACAAGGTGAGAGGCTGCCAGGCAGTTTGTGTAACGTGGCTACCCTGGCCCAACAGCCAGGAGAGTTTTAGCTACTTAAAGTTTTAGTGTATATATATATGTGATGTCCCATACAGTGAGCTATGAAGCCCAGTGGTTCCTGGAATATTAAATTGATATTGTAGCAGCTTGAAAACTGACCTGCAGTAAATATGTTGTTGTTCTGCATTTGTGCTGTTGCTGTCAGCATTTAGCAAGGTGACTGGCTCCAGGAAAATGGAAAACTTCTTTCCTGGAAAGCAGTGTGGAACTAGAAATATTGTCAAGAAGCGTTTAAAAGATGAAATCCTAGATGCCTGGATTAATCAAGGCTCCTCTGTACGTAGGAAACTTTTAAGCACCTGGTTCTGGATGCACAAGGGTTTCCTGGATGCTTCGTTGAGGGGGCTGGGCCCTGGTCCAGGGTTTACTGGGTGCTTTACTGAAAGTTTTGTACAAAGAAATAATATTAAACCAAAATTTGTTCTGAGCTAGGTCTTGAGGTGTGATAATCATATGGACAAAAATAAGGATGTTTCAAACCCCTGATTTACTCTTTCACATATTAGTAATGTATTTGTCCCTCCTAAATGGACTCTGTTTTTCTGCCTTACTTTTTTGTCTCTATTCAGCAGCGTCCGTGCTTTAATTCAAATGTGAACTTTCATTACTATCTGTGCCCCAAAGGAGGTGTTCTCTGTTGTTAATAATGCAGAAGATTTTAATTTATGCTGCATCCAATGTAAAAATCACAGTACCCCTGCTGCTAAGAGCACATTTCCATCCCCTTATACAAACTGGTTGTTCTGTGTTTAATACTGCTAATACTCTGCCAGCTTTTCTTAGTATTTTGATAAAGTTGACCAGAAGTCATTTTACCTTTACAGCCATTATACTGAAGTATAATTCTCTTTTATTGATCAGTCCTCAACATATGACTATAATCATTTTGAGTGCAATAGGCAATGTCATGAAGGATTTTGCTTCTTCATCCTGTTTGTTTGAAGTCTCAACTGTAGGGCAAATTTTCACATTCCTTAAAGAAAGAATTGCTAAAATAAATTCAATCACAGAAGCTTTTAAAATTTGAAATCCCAGGAAGCTAATTAGCATTTCCTTTTAAGACTGCTTCCTGCTTTTTTATGTACATATAGATTTGGACCTCAGATGGGCTTGGCACCTTTCCAACATCAAGATCAGGTGATTTTTTAAGATTTTTTTTTTTTTTTATTTTGCCCTGCAGAGCATTAATTTTTTGCAGAGCATTATGGCAATTAAAATTTTAAAAAAGGCAAAAAGTCCATCATTGTTGCCTTTTTTCCCTCCCTGGTACACAGCAATTATTTATTAACAGGGTACTTTAAAATTTGTGTTTGTGTTGTTTTGCTTCACAGTCAGGTGATAAAGCCATACAAAAGTACAGTGTTATTGTGCAATCTTCCTGTTTTCCAGCAATAAATGCAGCATTTGGAAATGAAATACTTTTATAATCCATGCATATTATAGTGCAGCAAGCTGCTCATTTGTTCATGGGCTGGCTGGCAAACATTGCAATTGTGTGAGATAAAATGCTGGATACAACAGCTACACGACTAAATATACACAGGAGCAGTATGATCTCTTAATAAATCATAGCACATCACATCCACTTTATAACCTTAAAGAGGTGACAAGTTAAATGGAGACTTTGGTCACATAAATAATGAGAGATCCACGTTTCCTTCTCAAATCTGTATACTCAAACAAAGGCCTAGGTGGAATGTTAATACCAGACTCAGCTTTTTTTTTCTCACACACTCCTAGTGTAAAGTCAGTTTGCACAGTGTTTTTTTCTTCCTTTAGGGTATGATCCACATTAGGCTCTGCATCAAGCTTTTGCACCCGTGTGCACATTTTTATTTTTAAAGGAAGCATAGAGGCCTGTGAGCTGATGCAGAGCAGGGGGGGATAAGGGAATAATGATGCAGGTTTTAATAAAGAAATCCTTCCCATGAGGGAGGAGAGGAGAGGACTGTGGCTTTAATAAAAGAGAGAAAAAAATCTGCCATCATCAAGTAAATAAAAAAAAATAATTTGCAGTTCAACATGTACACTTGAGATGCTCCCAGAGAGAAGCGTTTACAACCTTTGAAGAAAATCTGACTTTTTGTTATTTACTAAAGGTTCTTGGAGTAAAGAAAGGGGGCCTTCATTTGGTAGGATTCCCTGGAGTTGCTCTGTGAGACAGGAACGTAAAACAGCAAGTTCCTGCGTTGTGTCATAGTCCAAAGTTTAAATAGGATAAACTTCAATACCAGCAGCCAGGCAAAGGATCTATGCTGCACACAATTCACAGTTATTTTTTAAGAGTACCTAGGACAGGATGCTGATAAATATCTATTTTATTAATGAGTCATGGTTCATGTTAGCCAGATCTTCAGTGATACTTTCGCTTCATAGATATTCAAGTACTGGTGGGAAAATAGCTGATGATTGTCAGGTTTGGGTACACTTTCCATTTGCTTCGCTGCTCTAAATCATTAGTCAAGTAGTATTTATAAACCTGTGCTCGGTAATTATAGTACTTTTCTTGAGATGGAACTTTCATCTGATACTCCCCGAGTCAGGGCACTCTCCTGACTCTGTGTTTTGTCATTTCTCACTCTTGCTGAAGGCAAGTCAGAAGAACTTGGTTGATATAAAACCTGCAGCACCGAGTTACCAGTGTCTCCATATGTGAACATTACCCAGCTCAGAGAAAATTCCTGTGGTGGATTCACATGTATGATGCCATAACAGTAAATCACACTGTGGCTACTTTAGAGAGGAGGAATTATTTTAAGGATTTAAGAATTTTTAATCTCAACCCATTTTTCCTTTCAATAGCAACTTGTGGTAGCTGGTATCCATGTCAGTACCTAAGCTGGGGTAGCTGCTGTGTGTGACTGATATTAATGCTTCTTTTTCTGCCTTCACCCGAAGGAAAATAAAGTACCTGTAACAAAAGCCAGACATTGCTCTGCCATCCCAGAAAAGATGTTTCGTTCTACTCTTCCACAACTGGAGAAACAACATATCTGATGGGCTTCACCAAACTTGTACCTGACTCAGGACTCTGTAGGAGAGCAAAGAAATGCACATTTTAATGTATTTTTGACCTTCTTGTTCCCTATGTCCTTTTCTTTTCCTTTTTATTTTCACTCTTAATGGGTTTTCACAGTATTTCTCACATGAATGTGGAGAGTTGTGACAGGTTGATAACCCTGCACTGAAATTTTGGGTGCTGTAGATCCTCTGCAACTGGTCACTTTGACTCTGTTTCCCTTGTTTTAAGTTTTTTAAGAACTGCAAAAATTCCTTCTGCAGATGTGGCATTTTTGTTTGCCGTTTATCTTTCTGCCATGGCTGTGGTTTCAGGCAGAGCCTCGCACAGGGGCTGTCTCCTGACATTGCTTGTTTGGCAAGGGAGAAAAGGGAGAGGTTCTGAATGACGTTTTCCACATGCAGTGTCTGCCTTTGGCGCTCCTGGCCATGCGGGACTGATGTGGATTGAACCCCTGCACAACTGCTGTTTGCTGTGTAGATCCGATTTTTAGGTGACACATTATCAGTTATGCATGAAGTGATGGATTCCTGCTTAATTCTGGTGGCTCCCAGCAGCAGAGTCCCTTGGTGCCCTTCATGTGCCTCAACGAGGGGAGTCACTGCGGTCATATGCAAATCTTGCCACAATTACCCACGACTTTCTTTCTTCCCCACTGACTGGCTGCTCCAGAGCTTCCATTCCATGTCTGCCAGGAAACCTCATCCATGAGTTTATCCCCGACCCAGAAGTGTTTCCTTTGCTCTCCAGAATTAGCGCTGATTTTGCTCCGTAGCAGCTCTAAGCCCTAGTTTTGGTCTGACAGCATGAAATCTTCACTTTGCAAACCACAGGCCAGCCCCGTTGGTTTTCTAGAGCTGATAATTTTATTTTCAATAACGCAAGTCTAAAGAAACTCAGGTTGTTGGCCACCAGGACAATGGCACATCTCTACCTGAAGCAGAGGAGTTAATTTGTGATGGGGTAACCTTTATGTCTTGGTGAAGGGGTGAGTGTGTGAGGTTTGTGTCAAACCAGGAGTATGCCTGCAAATAAACATTTCTGATGGGTAATAAAGTCACTTAAATGTACACTCACCCAAACTGGACACTATAAGTCAAGAGTTATGCTGTTTTAATGAGAGCTTTATAATTAGGTTGTTCATTTGCTGGGTGAAATTGTCATTAGTAAAGGAAGGTTTTATTAATTCACCTTTTTATATAAAGAATATAATGAGTCACTAATATTCTCATAGATACAGACCACGATTATTTCTGCTTCTTGCCTTGCAAACATCTTGTTTCAAATTAGGTTTATCTGCTGTCTAAAACTAAATACAATGAATAGATGTATAATAAAATCTTTTAATTGTCTTAGCATATGTTGCTTTTATTAGGTGAGAATAATTGCATTCATGGGATCACCTACAAAGTCCTTTAGAATATAAAATTGAAATGGCTTCACACTGAGTGCACAAGTCCTTCTGAGCCGTGCCATTTTCCCCTTCACTGCCTCTTGTCCCCCTTTCGCTGTAAAGTTCACATTGAAGTGTGACAAGAGACACTTGACAACTGACACATGCTGGATCTTATCAGCAGTGAGTGCAGTCATGGGCCCTGACTGAAGAGCGATTGTCATTTCTACACCATTTATTCCTCTCCTAGCCTCATTGCTTGCTTCCTTTCTGAGGAAATTTTCCCTGTTAAAGTACTGTACTTGTCGTTCTTTTTTGGTGCGTGTCTGTGGGGGTTTTTACTTTTTTTTCCCCTCACGAAAGGATTTTGTTATGCATTCATCCCATAGGCAAGCCTCTAACAGACTTCCTCTAACCTCTTAGTGTCAGGACTGCTCTAAGCTGATTCAAGCTAATAAAAGCAACCCAACAAAGCTTTGATGGTGTCATTACATCTTCCTTAAATCCCCTTCCTTGCTAACATCCAATAATTCTATTACCTCTAATCAATTCACAGGCTATTTTATTTGAAAGGAAGAGAAATCAACTTCAAACTATGCTGGTGCAGTTTGCCCAGCATTCACAGAAGGTGATGATGTTTCTGCCATGGCTTCAATTGACTCTTTAAGTGAGTTCTGGGCTATTGAGCAGGCTGAACTTTTATCTGTGCTCTGCCAGCTCAAGCCAACAACAGCAGAAAATAGACTGGTTTAGCCTCTTGGAAGTTCTTCCACTTCTACATAACACTGTGTGTCATTTCTGTAGTTTAGATAGTTTAAGCGATAGATAATTTGAAAGTCTTGAGGATAAAGCAAGGAGTTCCCAAATGCAGGAGTCTGACCATTCTATTTTAAATTAATTGTCCCTGCAATGCCTTGTTTTGGAGCTCCTTTATTTTTCCTTTTTTGAACGAGAATTTTTCCCCTATTGTTTTAACTTACTAGAGCTTTCATTCGTGCTCAATCCCACCAGGATGATTGTTGGATTTTGTCATTAATACTGCAGAGATGTCTGAGCAAGCTCTAAGGCTATGTTCATGCATCGTTGTCTGACGGGGCTTGTGTCTGCCAAAAATCTTATTGCCCCCGGCTCACGTCAAGCGGCGCGTCACGATCGCTCTGACAGAGCTGCTGCCGCCGCTGCCCTAACACGGCTCTGGCAAAATAAGCTGGGTATCTTCAGCAGCTTAAATAATAGGTCTCTGCTAAGGCAGCCTCCAACTGGATCATCTGAATGATTAGGGGAGCAGCTGGGGCTGCAGGTAATGCAGGGTGGTACCTACTGGCAGGCAGGGGGTGATGAGCAGCAAGATGTGGGGTAGAGGTTCTAGCATCTTGGGTTGATGTGGAAGGAGACAGTAAAGGACTTTAGAACATACTCTACATAACCAGGCTTGGCTCCCCAAAGAAATTTCAGCCACATCATCTATCCACAGAAATGTACCCTTCTTAGCTGGTAATTATTCCTGGTTCTGTGGCAGCATGAAACATAAATGTACATTAGGCAGCAAGATGCCCTGGGAGCTTGACACTGAGCAGATGGATGACACCCAGGCCCTTACCCCAATGAAACTAGGGTGTAGTCAGGAGAATACACTGTCTATAACTTGCTGCTGAGAAGAGTCTTCCTGTTCAGAACTAGCTAAATTTTATCTGGGTTAAGGCTCTGTCTTGTTTCAAATAGATTTTTTTAAGAGTCTCTTGCTATTGTCCCTTTTCTTAATGAAAAACATGCATCTTCTCATCATGCATTGGTTTCCTCCTTTATCTCCTCTGCTACACGAAAGGCAGAGTGGTGGGCATCCTGTTTTCTCCCACGCCGTCGTAGTTGTTGCTTTCAGAATAAGTTGAGTTTAAGCTCTGCACTGGGGAGGAATTCATTGCTGTCCTCCTGTTGGTTAGCAGTTACTCACGCAGAGCCCCTGGGATGACTCAGCTGAGCGTGGGCGGCAAACCAACACCAGTCAGGATTGCCCACGCTCTGTGCCCAGCATCTATTCTGCTTGTTAAACCATGGCCTGGACTGTTTGGAAATATGAGGACTTTGTTTTCTACCTTGTATGTTCATATCCTAAGAATAAAGCACATTTTTTCTGTAAACATCTGTCAATCAGATAAAAATTACAGATGCTTCTCAGAGCATGGCTTGGTGGTGCTGCTTGTAATTTCAGTTGTCACACGCAGTACACCTTGTACAGCAGGATTTCGTTGCTCCCAATTGCCAAGGGAGATTTCTCAGTGTACGTGACATGTAAATGACACTGGTGTCACTGCACATAAGCCTGTGGTTGCGCTCGTGTCTGTTCCCACGTGTGCTACCTCTGAACCTGCACGTCGCAGGCTCCCCCAGCCCCATCTGGGGCCCTGGATCAGAAGCTGAATGATTCCCCTGCAGCAGTGTCTGATGGAGGGGTGCTGGCACAGCCCATGGCAGAAGTGTCCCCGGCTGATGTTCCTTCCCCAGCGCTGAGTGAGAGGCCAGGGATGGGAAGTGGAATAATTGATTCTGATTGAAGTGAAATTAAAATTTAGAACCTGGGTAGCAGTGGTGATTTACGGCACTGTAGCTGAACTGTAGGTTTTAATAATGTATTTCAGCTCCTACAAAGATGGAAGAAATGTACCCTGCTATTAGCCTAAAAAAGAGAAGGAGCTTTGCATGGAGGTGCTTGTTCCAAAAGGCAAAGTTCATCTGAATTTCTTTGTCTGATCATCTCAGGAAACAAGAAAGGTTTAAATATACTTTTTGTGCATGTGAATGACCATCCTGTCTCTGGTCATGAGAATCTAAGTTCAATTTTTTACATTACCACTTTTTTAACTCTTCCCATACACCAGCAGGCAAAAAGTACCCAGAGAAGGTAGTTAAAGTCATTCAGAATACAAAATTTTAGTCTGTTGAATTAAACCCTTTGTATCAGAATCCCTGGACTTCCAGTTAAATATTCCTTTTATATTATGATTTGTGACCTGAGTCATGACAAAATTCTGCCCTACAATTTCAACACTCAAGGAGAGAAGAGGTAGACAGGTATTTTACAGGTTAATATTTTCTTTAGGTCTACATACCACTTGTTTATTTAGAGATAATTTGATTGAACAGGCAAAGATCATGCGAGATGGGGTTTTGTTAATAGTGTGTTTCCAGATCAATCATAGTTTGATTACAGGAAGTCCATCCTGTTATCAAATATATTTCTCATCAAATATTAATTAGACGTGGACAATATTATGAAACTTCATTACTTTGTCACAATGTTCACAAGCAAGTGTCATTTGCTTTGTGTTTTAACATAGATTTTTGGTTTATTGAATTAAGTGTTGGAGTTTGCTTTCTTTAAAATAAATTTTAAAATAGTTTTTCTAGTAGCAAGACATTGAAAACAGACCCCAACTTCTCCATTTCGTAGTCAAAAGCTGGAGAAATACACGTCATGAATTCAGTCCTGGAGTTAAACTTGATGGGTTCATGGGAGAGAGGAAACTTAGGAAAACTGTAGAAAAAATGGAAACAGAAAAGAAAATTATGAGGAAAGCTTGACAAGGTGGATTTCTTAATTAGTTAGATCACCTATGGGATCAGAAACTGGAGCTGCCTATGGCCTGCAGTCAATAAAGGGGCTCCCTCACCTTTCTCAGTCTCTGATGTCAACACCAGGTATAACAGAGAAAAACATTTTGATATAAGATTCAAAAATCCTGCCTAGCAGGATGAAGTGGATTTAAACCACCATGGTAATGCCTAAATCAATTTGATTTCCAGATTCTTTGTGTTGTGATATCAGGGAATCCCAAGCAGACAAGTGGTTGTTTTGGAACAGATAAACTGTAAGGAAAGGAGATATCTATAAGCAAGGGAATGCATGGGAAGAGGAAAAGAGTGAAGATCAGGAGGAAAGAGTTATGAGAAACTTCTGTATTAGGATGTGAGAGGGATGATAATTAATTTTGTTCCTGGCACAATGAAACTGCTTAGAGGGAGAAGTTATTAGCTCTCCTTGATCATTAAACCAAATGGAACATTTGGAATGCAGACAGCGGGGAAAACAGAGGTTTTGAGGAAGAAGATGACTTACTCTTTTATTAGAGCTATCTGCACCCAGTGTAATTGCCATCGCAGTTCTGGAATAGCGAGTTGTGGCTTTTCAGAAGCAAGGGATGTAAAATGGTTAGCTGGCCTTCGGAGGGGTGAGGTGTAAGTGCGTGCAGCATAGGCAGCAGCTGTGGTTCTGCTTGCTCTGGAGCATCTGAGGAGGATGTCGTGCAGACTGACACCGGCGGCGTGGCAGTTTCAAGGGGCAGGTTTGACGCTGCCGTGGCACTCACTGATAGAATTGTTTGGGGTCTGGTGGCTCACCAGGAAAGGCAGAAAAAATTGTCACTGTTTTGGGAAATGTTGAGGACAGATTGCTTTGACATTCAGTAAATCAGGATAAAACCCTGCACCCATCATCAGCCTCCTGTTTTGCCTGTTATTTCTTTGCAAAATGATAGAAAACATTCATCTGAGACACATGTCTAAGCATTAATCAGGCCAAATCCATCAATTCAACAGTGATGCTCTGTTTTATCCAGACTGTACTCTGTAGCAAGAAGCCACATTATTTCTGCATAAATTCTTCTCCCTTTTCCTGTATATTTTTGCCTTTCCGCCCTCTGACTGGTATTTGTTGAAGATATCTATGCACAAAGAGCCTTTTTCTCTTGTGCCCTTCCTGCCCACGTATTACAATTGAGCCCAAGTAACACGACAAGCGGTTGCTGTAGAAGTTACTGAGATATAAACAGAGAGACACAGCCTTTGTTATCTAGACATGAAGGAGGAAATGGAGAGCGGGGAGGGGCGGGGAGATTTTTTATTAACTTGCAGTTAGAATGGATTCAAGCTGCAACATCAGTGGAAAGGTATATATTTACCTTTAAGTGCCTCGCTTACTTCTGTGTGTTTGTACGAGCTCCCTTTTACGGTGTGCAATTTCTCTCACAGATTCCAGAACCCCCCTCTTCGATGGACTCTTGCAAGGCAGCAGAGCTAGGCCATCTTAGCAGAGAAAATTACAAATTACTAATTTAAGTGCTTCTTAGAATCATTTTCTTTTTGTTTTGTATAATTTCCACACTTATAAAATCAAACTCTCAGTTAAATGTTTATACAGTAATTCAGCTGGCTTAAGCCATCTGCTAGCATGGCATCTGCAGAGCTGTTTTGTTGCATCCTTGGTATTGTTTCCTTCACACATCTTGTAGCCTGGTATTTTGGTTGCAAAAGAATCATTTTATTTTTCAACACAAAAGGAGTGCTGTTTATATCTCTGGATCTAATTGTCAGCTTTATTTCCGAACTCTACCTCAAATCAAGTTCTTATGCCTCTAAAAACCTTATTCTGATTGACATTTACTTTTCAAAACCTATATTCAGTCTTATCTTGCTCTTTTATTATACCTGCCTCTATATCAGTATTCGAAAAAATCCTTATCATTTGTGAAGAGTATAGGTGGGCTCGGAGCATTAGTATTCATACTTGCATGTTAACAACTGTTATAACGTGTACCAGAGGGAAAATATTATTTCTTGTAAATGCTCAATAATTACAGTCTTTATTGCATCAAAACCTGTGTTTTGACAGATAGTGGAAAGCTTTCAAAGTTTGTGTGGGATGGATGACAGATAGCTGCAGGTGGAAAATATTTTTTTAAGTATTGGGTTTTCTATCCCTGATACTGTAAATATTCTTCCAAAATAACATTAACCTTCCACACAGGGTTGGTAGTGTTCAATGATAATACGTGTATTAGCAAAAGATACCTGGGAAATAATTCTTAATGATTCCATCTAATTAATCTATGGTTGGGACATTAACGTCTCTTTTCATTAAGTTGGGAAGTATGAAAGACTAGAAAATTACTGCTGTGCTGGATTTAGTGCTTCAGGTATAATTTGAATGGATGTGCTAAATTCTTGGTCGTAACTTGCACTAACACCTAGTCTAAGACAAATTAAAAGGGAAGCTTATCTGCTATTGCACTTTCCAAGAATACCTGGATGCTTTTAAGCCCTTTGCAGCGTATGCCTTTGTGATGGGATTTTTTTTTTTATACATCCTATGAGACATTGTCCAATAATTTCCAGCAAATGTGTTATCTTGGGCTTTGTAAACACCAACACACAAGATGAGGCTGGATGGTCATTTCTTCCGTTTTGCTTTTCTTTTGGTTTATTTTTTTAAGTGTGCTGTCTTACTGGATAAACATTTGCATTTGCAATGAAGTTGTATCAACCAAGCAGCCCACTCCACTGCAAATGAGGTCATGAGAAGTCTGAGAAAGTTCATCTGAACTTGCAATTCTTTTGTTTGGGGTGTAGATGTTCTGATCAAGTTTGTGCTATAGTCAACTGGACCTAACACCATGATTTGTGCTGAAAGCTTAACTCATGTGTTTTAAGAGTTTAACCAACGCAGTAATGATGCTGCCTCCTCATTTGGACACATCCTGGGTTTTGTGTGAAACGCCTGAGCCTCTGGAGTTTCAAGTGTCTCTTGAGTGTCAAGATACCTCGATAACCTAATAGGATTTTAGGTTTTCAATGAGTTTGAGAGTTATCCAGTTGTGTTTATTCCATCTTGAGCACTATGTTTGTAGTGTTTGGTCTATTCAAGTCAATGACAAGGCTCCCACTGACTTTAATGGGATCAGAATTGCCAACCTAGAGAGAAAAGGCAGCGGGATGTAAGATTTCTGTCAACTGCCTTTAATATTGCATCTAAATTGAGAAGGCCACTTCTCTTACTTGGAGGTTGTGGGGATGCTAAAGTGTACTTGACAGATGTCTTGCCAAGGGTTCAAGCTGATTGCTGAGAAGTAGCTCTCAGCAGCCTCTCGCAGACCGATACTGAATGCAAGTTGGGCTTGAGCATCACTCCATTCAGAGTGATTAAACAAGGCAGAGACAAACTATCTGACATCAAGTGCTGCCACGTTTTATTAGCCCCTTGCATCACACAGAAGGCCAGAAGGCCCCAGCCAGATATGTGGGCAGATATAAGATGTTCAGATTCCAGCTATGCTTAACTGATAATACTCCTGAAAAACAAATTAACTGTGTCTGGCTGCTGCAAGGGTTCAAGTCTGACCTTTAATCCTTTTTTTAATGGTTAGATGCACCAGCCAAAACTGTAGACTACAGCACCATTTCAGATCACCAGTAACTTTCTGAGGAAGAATTCTTTTCCAACAAAAAGCCCAAGGAGCTGAGACAAAGGGTTTGGTTTTGCACCTGAACCGTGTTTTTCACAGATGGGACTCCCTATGGAATGTCATTCCTTGAGAAGTCAGCAGGGGTCACTTAAGTTCATTATTTTGCAGCAAATTCACTTTTGGACTTGTCAGAAAGTAAGCATTAAATATCCTGTAGGTATTTATCATTTATGCCACTGAGTGGTTTTCCCCTCTGTAATCTAACTGGGCTGAAAAAAAAGTGTTCAAAAGTATGTAAGGAGAGTTAGATAGCTCAGTTCCAATACAGCAGTTGGACAGAACACATATTTCACATGTTGCCAACTGAAAAAGATTGTGCCACTTAAGAGCATATTGCACTTTAATAGAAATTTATTGTCAAAAGAGTATCCTCCTAGCAGGATATGGCATTGTGGCAAAACAGGGGATGGAGATCTTGTTAAAAACCATCATTTTTGCTTGTATGAAGCAAGTGGAAAAATACTGAGATAGAGTCAACTGACTGGCACCAACGGGAAAGGATCTTCTGCGTGTTTGCTGGGAAGCCAGGCCCATTTCCATCCCTCCTGTTGGAGAAAGAAGGAGAGGTGTGTATCCCATCAAAAGAAAGTATTTCTCTCTTTGAGTGACAGCACACGTGCACATTCACACTGTGGAGGTTCCTGCAGCTCCAGTTCCCATCCCAGGGGCTCCCCAGGCTCAGGGAATTGTCCCCCTTCCCTCCTACCATTGCTGTGCGCAGCCCCCTCCTCTGCCCTGGCCTCTGAATGGAGCATCTTAGGTCTTCCACCAGCAAAGCTTTGGTTGCATTTTTGGAAAGGTGTACAGATCCAAATATTGCAAAAGCTAAATTTCCAATGTTGGTTGCTTCTTAAAGGTATATTTAAGGAGATCATTTAAAAGGAAGGCCTCTGAAATCCATATAGACTACAGCAGAAATCCTGGAGTTTTCTATACATTTATTTTGTATTTCAAAATTTTTCATGTAGAACAAACAATTTATTGAAGTTGCAGTGGAATTCCCCACTTTTCAAGATGGGCTCATCAGAGTCCACCTTGAACATCCACCAGAGGAGTAGCTCAAAAAAACCTGTCTTTCACCTTTTGTGGTGAGCAGGATGTTTCCCTGTTTATGAGGAAACCATGCTGTTGTCAAGAAAAAAGATGATGTGAAAAAGCTGAGATGGAAAGAGCCTCAATTTTTTTTGAAGCATTGAGTGTCATGTGTGGGCTTGGAGCCGGAGCTCCTTTAATCCTGAGCTGGTGCCAGCTAAAACTGACTGGTTTATAAATATCATACAGAAATCAGAATTGCTTGGTGCATGATCCAGAAGACCTCTGCATCCATCTCTTTTGTACCCAGAGCAGTTTAGAGTTGTTGTAGCTACCTGCCTAACTCGATCAGGACACGCTGTTTTCTTGGCGAGCCTTGGCACTGCAGGTTCCTGCTTTTCTGTTAGTGCCAGGACACGGAGCAGCAGGGCTCTCTGAGCTCCCATTCCTCAGCCTTCTCTTCCCTTGCACTGCAGTTTTTGTAGCTAGACTGAGTGAGAGCTACAACAAAAGGAAGCTAATGGTTCTCCCAAATTAGACTCTCTTTTGCCAGAGGAGTTTAAGAGGTGCATGGCTTAGTATAGCAGCTTTGGCATCGTTAGTACTGCAGCAGAGAAGGCTGTCCAAGAAGCCTGGCTGAGGCTGGAAGGAGGTGCTACAGACAGATGAAGAGGACACCATAAAGCCTCTAATCCTCCCAGAGATAAAGCACTGAGGGAGCTAATCAGGGACACATAAATTATCAGCGTAGCAGGTGTAAGAAAGCGCATTGCACAGAGAGAAAAATAGAGTTCAGTGGAACATAGGTCTGACCAGATGTGCAAACACACACCTAAACTGATAGAAATAGGAACAGGGAATGTGCAATCTTCAGCAAAATTTATGATGACCCAGTAATGTCGTTCCTGACCTTACCTCTACTGTGGAACTTAGACCTGATTTCTTCGCTCTCTTTGTTCTCCTATTGATTAACCTGGGTATAAATGTTGTCTTTTTCATTTCTTTTTCCTTTGCTACTTGGTTTGTTGCAGTTTATTCATTGTGTGATTGTCCTAAAAGAGCAAAGGGACTTCAGCATGGCAACTGAAAGCACAGAGATGCAAAGGTGCTTCATAGTCTGACAAGGTCAAGAAGTATCAATAGCTCAATGCACAAAACTCTGCTACTAAATGTGAATATATGTGTGTGAAGATATCCACGAGCAACACCAAACAATGGCATGAAAAGTGACTGTAGGAGCTCAGATACTTTATTAGTGTTCCTTTGACATTTTAAATGAGCAATTTATAATGAAAGTATGTAAATATACACATGCACTTTTCAATTTCAGCATTGGAGAGAGATAACCTGCTGCTGGGCAGTATCAGTTCCTGCATCTGTAGAATTGCTGTTGGACATGTACTGATTTCCTAATAATAGTCAAAGTGATCATTCAACCTACATTTAGCATGCTGGGATTTAAAATGCAAAACAGCAACATACTTCATGCAAATGTCAACTCTGCCTATGTTCGAGGGTGCATGTCCAGAGGAGGAAACAATAAGTTTATTCTTCTCCCCAATTAGACTTTTGTGAAAGGCTCGGTTATGTCTCCAACTATCACATTGAACACGCACTAAAGCAGCACATTAATGTGCCTTTTAATGCTTCTTAGGAGTAGATCAAAAGAAATGTCAGGTGCACTTTACATTCCTCCCGTGATGTGTCTGAGGCTGTTAGTGCATCACCTCTGCAAGGGCCGTTGTTCCCAGCCTGCCGTGCTCGGGCTGCGGGCGCTCTGCTGGGACACTGCCCTCCAAAAATGCTCAGGGATTTACCTCCATCCTGCTACACCTCGTGTCTTGGCTCCACAGCTGGAGGAAGCCAGCAGAGTAATGCTGCTGTCACCAAAAGCAGGGTTTGGCCTTTTCTTTTCAGTGGGAGAAAGAGTTGTTGGAATCAGTCCTGGAGAAAACATCTTAAAACTCAAGATGCCGGAAAATGGAACTTAATTAATGGGAGCAAACTTGCAAACCTCCACAGTAAACTGTTATTATTTTGCTTGCTTGCTTGAGGGAATATGTCAGAGCAGTGTTTACCTTTTCTTAGTGCAAGCTTGGCTGTTCTACCCATCATTTACTTTTACGTGATTAGCAGGTGAACTTGTAGCTCTGTCACTCTAAACACAGGGTGCTTAAAATGTACAAGAGACAACTTTCCTTAACCAGGACAGCATTTTCATTCCACTGGCCCTGGGTCCCTTGGCTCCACAACGGAGTGGTGACTGATGCAGCTCATCGTTAGCATGTGGCTCTTGTTGGAGTATGGGGCTAATATTGGCCAAAAGATTGCAGAGTGCATTGGCATGTGACACAGGCAGGATATCACAGGCACCCTCTGCTGTACCAGACACTGAGAATAGAGCTGGGCCTCTGAGGTTTGCAGAGCTGAGTTTAGCTTAAAAATGGAAGATAAACAGCAAAGGAAATGTACCCAGTGTCAGCTATAGGGGCAAAACTGCAAAGCAGGAGACAAGGCTAAGGAAAGTAAAGTATGTGAGGAGCAAGAAAACAGAAACGCTGCAGTGTGCAGGATGACATGGACGAAGACAAGAAGCTGGAATTAATGCACAAGTGGGGAAGCAGTGAGAAGGGTTCAAGTTTTGTAACAAAGTTCATTTCTATATGTTTTCCTCTTTCAAATGGATGCTTTGAATAAATAGTACTTTCATTTCCCGTGAGGCAGAGGTGAATAATAAGTACCTCATCTGGGGACGCCGATCTCCCCAACATCAGTCATCTGCTTGCAGCCTTACACTCCGGCAGTGCTTTGGCGGAGCAAATTAGCCTGAAGTGTTGTGCCCTTGGCTGGCAAATCCTTTCAACCCGGTTGAACGGACAAAATGAATACCCAGATTGTTCCTACGTCTGTTATTCTCTCGTGTTTATCTGGCTGAGCTGTCAGTCAGGCCATTATAACTGTGGTGCACACTCAAATGACTTGTCCACTCACAAAAGCAGAGTCTGTTGATGATAAGCTAAACAAAACTGGAGAGCGACTGTTGACAGAGTTGGGGATCTTGCAAATGTCTCAGGTAAAAGCAGAAATGCAGTTTGGGAAGGTACAGACGGAGCTTTTCTTAGGCGTGTGTAGTTTTTAAGTGTTCAGTGGGATTTGTCGGCAGATGACAAACGGGCGTTTGTAATGAACTGGGTTCCTCTCTACTTTAAACAAATTAAGCGGCACGAAGAAGATTTCTGAAACTTGAATGTAAGGGTGTTTTGCACTTCCAAGAATTAATCGGCCTGAAAAGACATAATTTACTCAAGCAGGCTTTGCCAGGGCAGAGCATTGCTGCCCCAGCCATGTGCCGGGAGGAGGGACAAACACCCACAGTGCATCGGGTGGGCTGCGTGGGGCTGTGGGGAGCACAGCCAAGCCTTCCCAAAGGGCTCTGCATAGCCAGCCCTGGGCTTTAACTGCCCCGTTTTTGCTTTGCAGGACCTGAGAGTTTGAACGTGCTGGTTGCTTGCTCCTTCCTAGGCAGGGAGGATGTTTGCATGATGGGAGCTTATCAGTTTTACTCATAAAAAGAACTGGGCTTCTTAAATATCCAGCAAAGCAGTGAATGGCACAAGTGGAGTGTTGTATGAAGATTTATTTTATGAGTTTTTCCATGAGGACCCTGAATTAGGGCTCTGAGCCACTCCTGAAACTGATTTGATTGCATTATATTAAAAAATGCAGTGCCTTTCTGCTGGATGTGACTATAGCCAAAGCTCCCTAGGTCCTTTAGTCTGATGTTTGTGGCAAAAATTAACATGTTAAAGTTTTCAGATTGTGAATGTGAACAGTCTCAGGTGTTTGAGCAGTGCTGAGCCATATAACAGAACGTGTCTCCTCCAGCTCCTTCCCAGACAGAGAAACCCAGCATCTTACTTTCTGCAGTGGAGAGAAAAGACAGGACTAAGACTGCAATGGTTTAAATCCTCATAAGTGTCATGAAGAGGCAGAGAAAAACTTAAGTAAAGAAGGTCCTATGTCTTGCTGAGAGTTTGTTAAGATGCACAGTGAGGGAGGGAGGTGCTGCTGAGAGCGTGGCACAGCAGAGCAACAACTCTTTTATCAGCAGCTGGTGCCTTCAAAATCCCAACCCCAGTAGCCTTGTTGGCGGTGATGATAACTGTAACGGATGGAACAGCTATTTTTCATCAAATGCTTGTTAGTCAATTTATTAGACTCCTAATATCCTAATGCACTCATTTGGCAGGCATCTCAGCAAACGAGGCTCGCAGTGGAGTGTACTCACTCAAAGTCACGGTAACTTGCAGGTTGCTGATTTCTCATCAGCACTCAGAAGATAATTTGCAAATGTGCCATTTATCATTATGCATTTTGTAGAAGCAGATCTCATGAATGGGATAAACAGATAAGAGAGTCTAGTAATGAACATTTCCTTCCCAAACAACACTGCCAGCTTCTAGACTATTATGTTTTATATACCTTGGCATGCTGCACCTCTGTGTGCACCTGAGTTTGCCTGTGCTAGTGAAATAGCTGGGCACACAGTTTTTTAAGGATAGCTGGTAATGCACTTATCCATCTCTCTGCTCAAGGAACACAGAGTTGAACCAGGTTAGATATTGTCCGCTGGAAGACATAAGTTTTCTATTTGTTGCAGTTTAAAAGCAACGGGCAAGTGTGGACTTCACCATGAAAAGCCACCACTTACCTTCCAGCTTTCCTTTCCTCCCTGGAAACACGAGCATCTGTGAAAAGCCACTGTTAAAGCCAGCAAAAGGATTATTCAGAGGTGGGATGGTTAGGATTATATGGCAGGGGTTGCTGAAGGAGCACTTTTTTCCCCACCAAAGACAACAGGCTTTATGGATGCTCTGACCTGCGCTGCTGTTCACCGCTGTGTTTGACTTTGCATCGCTGGCTGCTTTTTATTTGCTTGTTCACTTTTTACTGGGAAGAAGTTGAAAGTAACAGAAGCCCAGTGATCAGTCTGCAAATGTGATTCCCATCTCCCTTTGTGATATTCAGGGTGGAAGCCCTGCATACAAATCATTACTACTTATTTTTGCTTCTGCAGATGTGATTTTATTAAATGAAAGGTGTAACAAGAAGCCCAGCATAGGCAGGAGCCCTTTTGCCAAATGGCTCTGTGTGTTTAGCTCTGTGACTGCTCTCCAGCAGAGCTGGGAAACCATGCAAAGATATTGATAATTGATTCCATTTTATATAAGTTAAAAACTAGCTTTTCCCTCCTAGTGTGAAGGTAATGGGTTTTGTCTGTAGAAAGATAATAATTCTATGAACCATTTCTACGCCCTCCACTAAAGAATAGTACAGCTTGCACTTGAACGTAATGCCCGTGTCAGCTCAGCTTTTTAAACATTCATCTTAAAAGAGTCTTCAAGGACTGGAAAGAGATCTTCCCCAGACGCCAAGCTAAGTTTGAGAAACTTAAAAAGTCATGAAGATCCTGTCAATTAATGTGTTTATTCTCATATGCCTACTCTGGAAAAAAACATCTTCAGACATGAAAGCTGTTTTCTTTCAATTAAAAAGTTGTCATTGCATTTAGTTTTCATAGATAATGGAGAGGGGATTTTTTTTTTTCTCCCCTTTACTGTACTGGGGGATAAATGCATCTTTTTTTACTTCTTACCTTTTTCCTCAGAGTAATCTTCATTTATTGCATGAACAAAAAAAAAAAAGGAGGAAGAAAGAGCTAAATTGAAACCTTGTCTCCAAATCTGTATGCAGGAGGTGACTTGATTTAGAAGCTTTTGGTAATTTCTTTTTTGTTCACACTCCTTCAGTTGAAAGGCTTCCACAAGCAGTGTTACAGCACGGAAGGGAGGAGATGGAGAAATTTATCAAGCTATTTATCAAATTATTGTCACAGTCTGTCAAAGTCATAAGCATGCTGGAAAAGAAACATAAAGAGCGTGTTCAAACAGAGGAGCACGTCTGAGTGAGCAGCCGGACTGCAGCACAGCCAGAGACGTGGGGACTGCTCCTGACTGTGGCTGGATCTGCCCTCAAACCCAGACACAGAGCTTGTGGTGTCAAATCCTGGCTTGACGGATTATGTTCTGAGAAAATGAAATAGAAAACATCCATACTGGCCTAGTGGAATGTGTCCCTGCCCATGGCAGGGCGTTGGAGCTAGAGGATCTTTAAGGTCCCTTCCAAAACAAACCATTCTACGGTTCTGTGACTCCGTGATCATTAAATAGAGGGAGAGGTCAGAGGGAAGGGGATAGACATCCCCTCTCTGAGTCTCTGCTGAGATTTACAGCTAGGGATGGTGTTGAATCTAAATGGTGCCCATCCTGGGGCGGGGAGTGAATCGTATCCTGAGGCAGGACCCTGTGCTTTGGAGAAAACAGCCTTGGAATGTGCATCCTTGGTGGCAGGTCTTGGGAGACAGCACTGGCAGAGAAGAGGGAAAAATAAACAAAAAAACAACTGAGATTGGAGGAACCAGTCTAGTAAGAAATCTTTAATTCCTAATGAGCTTTAAAGGATTTGAGAGAGTTGATTTTTTTTTAACAAACCAGTTCAAGTACATGCCTTCAGATTATAAAAGTACCTGAAATTGCCTAGAATATCAGCATGCATAGCTTGTTAATATTTACATATATTTACATGGGAAAACAAGAGAAAGATCTACAGTTATTTACAGTCTACATAGGAGAAGAGAAAGGCAGCATAATTGTATTTCCTAAAATACAGTAGTTGAATAGTCAGCACATGCATATTAAGATATATTTGCATGATAGAACGCAAATGTTTTAAGACATACCTTAGTAACTCCCTATGCTAAGGTATAGCATAATAAAGGTAATTTTTTTGTGTTTTGTTTCTAGTCTATTTGCATCAAGTGCTTTAAAATGTTCACTAACACAGCGGCGGCATTATTTACCCTGGCAATTAAAGCAACAGTACACACGATAATTTCCTACTAACTAGCAACAAGCTGCTGGTGAATGAAATATCTATTGTTTCTCATTATCCATCGACCAACATACAGGGATCTCTCCTTGTAAAGGCAGTGCCTAAGCTATCACCATTAATTATAGAAGTAATATAAATGAGACTCTACAGTATGTACTAAATGAAATATTAACAAGACCAGTGTCTTTGAGCCTGAAAGATGCACTAACAGGGCACACTTTACAGCAGGCTATCTATGAAAATCACACATACATAATACAGGAGTGCCTGGCTTACAGCTCTAAGCCTAGACTTTAGAGGCCTGTTTGCTAGATCTGTATTATTGCAAAATACATTCCCTTAATTAGTTTCTGGAAGACAGAGTTAGTAGTTACTTTCTTACCATGATACTACCCCATCATAACACCCTGTGGTTTTTCAATGCATTGTGTTATTGAACTGTGTGTGTCTGTGTGTGTATGTGCATTTGTGTGTATCAACAGATGAAAAACAGTCTTTATCTTTAAAACCTAAACAAACAGCTTGTTAAATATCTGTCCCAAAAGGTCACTTCCTTAAATAGCATTGTGTTGTGTGGCTTTTTTTTTTTCACTCGTGCCTGAATAAAATTCAGTCTAAAAAATTATCTGTGCAACGAAGGAAGAAGCCAAATGTCAGCATTGTGATGATATTCTTTGCAATAATGCATATGAAAAAGTCTAAATTTGGACTAGTAATCGTATTAAAAAGCTATATAAATATATACAGCATATACAGTACTGTATGTATACATCCATTTATATAAAGTATATATATAATTAAAGTACAGCAAAAACATAAAACATTTCAATTCAGCATAAGCTAATAACAGAAGTGATTTCAATGAACTCTCATCTGTGTGTGCCCAAACACCAGCCAGACCAGTTCTGATGATTTAGTTGCAGCAGTGTATCTAATCTCTCTTTTTTGGCAGGATATGTTTATTGTCAACAACCTGTTTTCTCAACTCTTTAAATTACCCTCGCCCGGAAGAATCCACCTTTAGCTGGCAGGTTATGTGTCTCAGGAGGATTTCCAGTCCTCCACGGGATTTCCATTTTGACCGTGGCCAACAAGTTGTGGTAGTATTTGTATTTGTGATCGTGTTTGTATAAATGTGCATCGCAGAAGGTGAACTGCCACGGATGCTCAGGTGTGAGCAGCCCCCAGCAGTGCTGGGGTGCCCAGGGACTGCCCCTGACGTGCTCTTTGCTTCTCACTGCACTGGCCAGTGCTGGCACACAGGGCAGGGGGCAAGCAATAGGCTGCAGCACCATTTCTTCAACCTGATCTCACCCTTACCCTCTTACACTCTAAAATTAAAATCGATAATTTTGCTCAGGGATTTTTCCCAAGTCTAGAGATGAGCAGAAGAATGCTGCATTGCTGCACTGCTCCATACCAGCCTGTGAAAAGGAAAGATCGCAGACATTTGCATGCAGTGTTCAAAACTGCCATTTCAGTGGAGCAATGATGTCTTAAAAGTGTAAATCAGGTGTGAACAGGGGTTCAGTGGGCAGGAGAAGGGATTGCAGCACTGATGTGCCTGGAAATGTGGCGTTGATAAAGAGGCCTGTGAGGAGTGCTGCTGCTCCTGCCCTGAAATGCTGGTGAAGCAAGGTAAAGCCACACGCTCCATAATAGTTTTTGGAGCTTAAGAGGGCTCTGTGTCAGCCTTGAAACATTTTTCAGAAGCTGATTGTGGACTTTAATGAGATTCTGGAAAAAAAAGAAATACGGTGCTGCCTGTGGGAACCAGCTCCCTTCCAGGTGCTGTGGCAAGAGCGTTTAAATTGCCCAGTCTGGTGTTGTCTTAACCATTGTGTGGTTTTAGCTGAGATATCTGTGAGGGGCTGGCAGATACAATACCAGACCTCTGGGAAATATGTGCCCTTCTGAAGGACAGCTGTGGAGCACATGGGATATCCTGAGGCAGCTCAGATGTCTCCAGATCCATGTTAGGCAACTGAATCCCACCCCTGGTATGCCATGATGGCTCTGCCTAGCAAATGCAAAGGGTGGGAGAGATGAATGCATGGATCACCCTTTCAGGGACTGTTTCCCTCTAAAGCATCCACTTTTTAATAACTCACCGTTGTTTTGGCTAGTAAGAGTTTTGCCAAGTTTTCTGTGAGCTGGGCAAAAAAACTGGATGAGAGAGGGAAGACACTGGAACAGGACCCAGAGTAGCAGACAGCTTCACAGGTTAAAGAATTAAGTTTATACAATAGAGAAAAATAGGCATGATTTTAAAAGATTATTAAATTTTTGTCAGCTATTTTGCCAACCATGTTCTACATCTTCTACACATTTTAACAATGGTTTATAATAGAACACTTTATACTTACACAGTGCTTTTCCAAATTAAGTGTGAAAGCACTCTATAAATCTGAATGGCTCCTCACAACACCCCTGTGAGGTGGGTAAATAAGAGTACTCTCCCCATTTTACAGCTGGGAAAAGTGAGGTACATGGGGTTGAAGTGACTTGTCCAAGCTCACTAGGGAAGGAAGCGTCAAAAAGAGGAAAACAACCCAGTTCTCCTGACTTGATGTCCTGTATTGTATATTTTTTTCACCTGTGGAATGATTGCAGACAATCTGTTTGATACCAGGTGTTGGAGGTCGGAAGTTTTCAAGTGCTATCATTGCTGTAATTGATGACATACGGGGGGTTGCATAACACAAACAACATGGTGCATTATCAAAATACATTTATTACAATGGACACGATTTCTTTTGCAAAGTTAAAACCCGGAATGTAAGTTAAATATAGCTGCATATACTGAATAGTTGAAATAATCACTAGGTCTTAATGCCTCAGCAGTTGAAAACAAATCCTCTTTCGTGAACTACTGCAGTTTCCTTACTCAAAGGACATAGCACACTTATCTCCTATAATGTATGTAAAGAATACTGTAAATGTGTAAGGGTCTTAATGACACTAAGAAAAGTTACAGCTTGAAACCAACTATGCTTTGCAAGTAGAGAAGCTGATGGAGTCTTTGTAGTTGGGAATTAGTTGAAAAAGGAATACATCAGAGGGAAAAAAGCAGACCTGATAGATTTTGGTTTATCCATTGTATTATCTTCTAAGAGATGCTTTGCTGGTTTAATTGTGGTGATGGGGGAAGGAGAGGTTGAGCACCTCTGGTTTAGATGTGGTTCAGTGAGATCTTTGAAAAGACTGTAAATACGGTGTCAGTTCAGGTCACGTTTTCCTGCTGGCACTTCAGTGGAAATAGGACCTGAAGTCAACTGAGCCCAGTTTGGAGTTTAGATCATATTTGGCAGCTCCAAAATTTTATTTTTTTTAGCTGCAGATATGATTTCAGTTTCACGCTCTCCCAAAATAGCAAAGGCAGGTCTCAATTTCATACTTCTTTGCTGAAAAATCAATCAAGGAATCCTGTCCTTACAGGACATTAATACATACATGTTCTGAGCTAACTGTGCATCTGGGATTGCTCTGAGTAAGAGGACTGCAGCAGGAACTGAACAGTTCTCCTGCCATCTCACAGGCGAGACTAAAACTTGTTCACTGCATTGTTGGAAAAGTGACTCTTCCTCACAGCTCTGAGTTATCCCAGTAGGAAAAGGAGCAGAGTAACACCTGACATTGAGAAGTAGCTCCCTCAGCTCCAACTGGCCTCAGCCGTGGGTGATATCACCAAACAGCTCTTAAGATTGCTCCTAAAAACACTTCACATTCTGAGGAATCCTGGAGGTTGGTTGAGGACATGAGGGTTTTAGACATGCCAGTGTTTTTCAGAAGAGGTCATTGTGCTCCATGTTGTTCACAAGGACTTGGGCTTGATAGGAAAAAAACTACCAATTCAAATTACAGAGAAAGGAATAAGCATAGTTTGAGAAAGCTCTGCACCTCAATCCCAGCTGGGGTTTGCTGGCAATACCAGGAGACAAATCCGTTCTGAGGGCAGTTTTCTCCCAGCTTCCCCCAGGCAACACAAACCCCACAGTGCCCACCCTGAGCATCAACATCAGGCTCTCAACAAGCAGTGGAGCAGATCCTCAGCCACTGCTCCAATCTGTGGAGCCTCTGAGGAGGTGGCAAACCTGTGCTGATTCCCACCAGGTGGAGATGAGGCTCGAGGAATGTAAAACTGCAGCTGTCACGTTAGGGTTTGGTTTGGATAATTTGGAACCGATCATTGTGGAAACAGGTTCTATGTCATTTTGTTTGTTATTCCAAGGAGATTTTATATTTTACGTCAAATCAGGAAATGGCCACTGCTGAAGCCAGCTGGTGAGGAGTTTTTCCCTCTAACAGAATGAACTCTTCAGGGTGCTTATCAGAGGCACAGAGAAGGTACAGGACACCCCATTGGTTTGATGTCTGGAATGTGTTCATACGACCTTGGTTGCTAGGTTAGGTCAGTGGTTGGACTCGAGGGTCTTCCCCAACCTTAACGACTCTATGATTCTACCTCACACTGCTGTGTAATGAGTTATTCGGCTGTACGTGGTATGCTCACAGTGCCTTTGTGTGGATCTGATATTTTACTGGTAGGGATGTGTTGGCTTTGTCTGACAGTCCTGATATGAATAACTGGAGCAGCCTGAAGAGTTTTAAGGACTTGCCTTTTTATTTCACTTGAGCTGCTTGCTTTGAATCTGGCCCTTGTCACAAATACTCTCCTCTCATGTCATTTTGAATTCACCTCTTTCCACTGGCCATCTTTTAAAATGCTCTGTGCTGAACTTAACCTCAGGCTACCAAGATAACTGGCCTTTACCCTTAATTTTTCGTAAGAAAATAAACCCCTCCTTTTCAAATAAGCTGATCCCATCTCCCTGGCAGACAATGTTGACTGCTGTGTGCTCTTAACAGAGTTCAGAGTGGATCCTATTCATTCATAGTTGATAAATATACAGATAAGTTATGGCTTTGTTTCTATTATTTATATGCTTGGAATGTAAACTTGCTTCAGAACAAAAGTCTAATTTTAGAAAATAAACATGCATTTGAAGGTAGACAAATCTAAAAACTAAACATTAACTGTGTAATATGTTTTCTTATCAGGAACATAAATGGTATCTGAGAACACTAACGGATGCATTACATATATTAATGAGGGTTTTACCGTGTACAGTATCTCACAAACCCCTTTTCTTTTACTGTATTCAATATTAATTTGCATTCAGTGCCATCAGTTCCAAATTGACTGCTAGCAGTTATGAGATAAATGCCTATGAACTAGTAGCTACTTAGTATTTTCAACTCAACAAAGGATTTTAGAAGGATGGATAATTTAGATCTTTGAGCCTCAACTATAAATAAACAGCAACTGCTGTATAAATCCCACCCTGCTGCAGAGGAAGATTGTATTACAAAACTGACAAATGATTTGCGGAAGAGAATGATGAACCCTTATTACTAAGACACTCTTCAGCTTAATCCAAAACAAGATTCCCGGGTAATTTTACGTGCGCTGGAAAGATTGATAGCGTGGTGCTTGCCCAGCAGCTTTCAAATGTTTGACTGGATCGGAAATGGCATTGAGGCATGATTAAAGATTCAGTTGGGCTTCTCACAAATTCTTTATCCTGTGTATTCATTATTGCAACCCACTGCCTTTGTTGCAGGTTAAAGAAGGCTGACCCCAGCTCTGGTGATTAGCACCCTGTACAACTGATGGACCTATGGAAAAAAATGTTTAGGTTGCCCGACGCTTTTAGCATTGTTTATCAGCTGAAATTGTTGGGAGGGGGGGCCTTAATCACAATGGATCAGGGAGAGTCTGTGACAGCTGACAAGCTCATTGTTTAAGACATTTTTTAACGAAGTTGTTAACATTAATTCTTTTATATAGTACTCTAATCTTCTTCAAATTATGTTCTGACATGGCACAAACTGCTTGGCATTGAAAGTCATTCAACAGTGATTAAAGTGCTCTTTTTATTGGTTTAAGAATGTTTCATCTTGTATCAGCAGTATGGAATTGTTTACTAATTAGATTCCCTAACATCCTCTGCTGTTGTATGCTGATGATATGTGAACAGGAAAGCTGATGAGCAAAAAATTAAAACTTGTTACTAAACTGTCATAGGGCCCAGCATATAAAGATGTCATTCAAAGGACTGTGTTCATAAGGGATAAACAATATTTGCTGAGAAACAGAGCAGTTTCTGGCTAGCAGTGCAGGCAGTTTGCACTTATCTGCAGCTCTGCCTCCTCACAGAGGTTTGTGGGATCGGAGTCATAGATGCAGAGGAGGGATTTATCCCTTGGGGACCTTCCCATTCAGCATGGCATATATGAGGCTTCTGGGCATCCCACTTTGGGCAGGAGGTTGGGCTGGAGACCTCTTGATACCCCTCCCAACCCAAAGTGGGATTTGGTTCCTGTGATGCTCACTCCCCTCTGTCCTTGGACAAGTCACTCAGGCAGATCCTCAAGTATCTGAATGCAACCAGCTCACATTCACCAAAGGAAATTAGGTGCTTAAATGGCTCTGAATCTGGGATTTGCCTTCTGTTACATAGTTTTGCTGTCTGAAGAATTCTCCTAGGCTTGATGAGTTCATGTTTGTCCATTATTGTGAGATACTAAAGCTTTACCCTCTGTCAACGAAGGGATAAATACGACTGCATTTCTCTTAAGTAATAAGAAAGGTACTTTTCTTTCAATGATAGAACCATTGAATTTCCTTCTTCCAAAACAGCCAACACGATTGAAACATTTAGAAAGAAGTAAGGACACACACAGCCAAAAAGCAAATGGCACGTTGCTTACATCCAGTTCTCAGCAAAACACTGGAGGCATCGCAAGATAAAGTGCTTTGGGCTTCCAGCCACATAATCTTTTATCGCTTAAAGTAAATATCCTATGCTCACACAGGGAAAACTATTCTCTTCTTCTGGAGTCTAGCTCGTGTCAATGCTCGAGGTATAAAGCACTGCTGTTGTGCTCTGGGACGTTTTTCTGCCTGCCGAGAATTTTGTTTAAACATCGTCAAATTTGACTCATTTGAAAAGATAAATTATTGTTTGGGTTGGATTTTAAACTGGCTCTGATAAACTTCAATTTTATGAATTAGCTGAATTCTATTAGAGATAGCCTGAGTTTAGCTTGGCTGGATGGATGCTTTTCAGCAATATCTTGAGGGCTCTCACTCTGCATTGAGCAATTTAGTTTAATTTTACCTTTCTAATGAAAGTCCAGTTGAATTGCTTGCAAAAAACTAATAATACTCTTTAGGGGCTTTGAGACATTCTAAACAGCTGAATACAGTGATCATACCTGTACTGTGGAGCTTTATAGGATAGTTGAAATGAGCATAGAAATTTTATTGTTCTCTATTAATATTATTTTTAGTAGAACTCTCTTCCATTTCTGCTACCACCTTTAACATACTTTCTCTTTTTTTGAAAAAGATACTGGTTTAATAAGAGGATTACTATGTATTATACTAACTTTAAAAATATTTTGGTCTCTTGATAAATATATGCCTTTCAAAATACTTAATACAGATAGTTGTGGTTTACCTTGTGATGGGAGATCATTTCTAAGGTGTGGAGTCATCATTATCAGTTTAATCCCATCTGCTGAGGAAAATGCATGTCTTGCAAACAAATATGCACTTCTTTGCTGCTACAAAGTTGAGATGCCTCAAATAAGGAGAATTGGGGCTTTTTAAACTGCTTCCTGTCCTTGGAGGATGAGAATGCAAAATAGAGGTCTTCTGCAGGTTGACTCCCTAGCAGCACCCTGAGTTTCCTTGGTTGTGACAATGAAAGGCCAAAAAAAAGGAGTGGAGGAAAATCACAAGAGATTGAAGCCTATTCTCTTTTCCCATTAAATTATCTTAATGCGGCAACAACTAATTTCTCTTCATTTACTTTTTCAATTGCACTTGGCAGCCTCTTTATTCTGATTCCTATCAGCTCATAATTAGTTACCACAGAAAGGACTAAGATGTACATAAATAATCGTAAGATGCCAGATAAACTCTATCGGTTTTAAATTAGTGTTGTGTTTTGCTAATGCACTCTCACCTATTATTTTTAATTATAGTTTACAAAGCAAAATAGCTTCTTGCCCTCTCTCCAGCTGTTCTGGCACTGTGCTTTTAGTCTGTCCAGGGAATAGCTCATCACCCATGCCAGGGTGCTTGCCCCAACCCTGTGGCCTCCATCTCCAGGTTTCTGTTGGGAAAATTCAGAGAAACCCATTCTTCCTGTTCAAACATAAGTTCACTTGGTATTTAACTTAAAAAAAAAAAAAAAAAAAGGGAAGGGAAAGAAAAAAAAGGAGAAAGCAAGAAAAATAAAAAAAATCCCTTCTGATCCACAAAAACCTCTAATCTACCCACTTCATTTCTTAAAGCATTATAAGACGTGAGAAATGGTTGTTACAGAACAAAACTCCACTGGAAAGCCTCGTGCCTCTGCAGAGCCAGCCCCTGTCTCTGCCTGCAGCAGACAAACGCTCTCACACGGCAGCCCTGACAACTGCCATGGGCAGACTGTTGATCCACGATCCATGGGCAGGTTTGGCACCAATCCCGACTGCACTTCACATGATAGGTCTTAATTGGAGTGCCCAGGTTAATTTTGCACAAGAGGTTTAGAAAACCCAAACAAACCAAATCCATCTATCAGGCTGTGTGGAGGCTCGGGACTGGGCAGTGGGGGTGCCCAGTATGGTTGATGATTTCTGTGATGCAAAGGGAAGTTTTGAGGTGCTGCTTTTAAACCTGGCTCAAGTGTTCTGGTGTCAAACACCACTTGGGCAGCCTCTGCCAGGAATCCAGGTTTTTACCGAAAAGGGGCAAAAAACCTGCGCCTGTGGCTGTGCTTCAGGATTCTCTTTTTCTTTTCTTTAGCTCTAAGAGGGAAGGAAAAGAAAAAAGTCCTGATTGAAGTGGTTTGTAAATAAGTGTCCAGGAGGCAGGCAGTGCCTTCAGCAGGGCTGCAGCCTTGTCCCCAGGCAGGTTACCCTGCCAGCCACGGTGCTTTTCCAGTGCTTGCACGAGACACAGCGTCAAAGGGCTGCAGTCGAAATGACAACGACAATAATAAACGCTAAAATATCTCTCTCTATATATATTTATATAGTTTTGCTTATTCTCTCTCTCTCTTTTTTTT